>JAQNBH010000018.1:29568251-29773251 GCA_028752905.1 Cladorhizidae sp. MBARI D1340-BT2
TAGTTCCTTTTGCTAGTAGACAGTGTGCGTGATGCAAATGCTATAGGTCTCACGGACCCATCTGGAAATACATGGGATATAACCCCCAATGCCATAGCCAGATGCATCAGCAGCGAAGTTGATGGGGAGTCCTGGATCATAATGGGTGAGTACTTGCAGAGACATGAGTTGTTGTTTCGCTGTTTGGAAAGCCTATGCACATTCGGTGGTTCAGTTCCAACTCCTGTCTGCCTGGAGGAGAGTGTTCAATGGGTGAATCATGGTGGGGATAAGTTACAGATGAACTTCCCATATATTTGGTAGCACTTAGATGCCACTTGGGTTAACTTGATGTCCTAAGTATTTAACCGAGAAACTGGCACTTTGCTTCCTTCATACGGAATCCATGCTCCTCTAACCATGTTAGTACTGTTTCGAGCATCTTCAGGTGGTTGCTTCATCCTTCAAACTGACAAGAATGACAAGAATGTCGTCGATGTAGCATATGACTCCCGGAATTCCTTGCAGCATGGAGTCCATCAGTTTCTGGAACGAGGCTGGTGCTGAAGCCACTCCAAATGGTAATCTCTTGTACTTATACAGCCATTGATGGGAGTTAATGACACAGAAGGAGGCAAACTTCTCATCCAACGGTACCTGTAAATAGGCTTGAGAGAGATCCAATTTTGTAAAAACCTTATCTCCTGCTAACGTGGCAAAGAGATTGTTTGGCCTGGGTAATGGGTACTGGTCCACTGCTAGATTCTGATTAATGGTGACCTTAAAGTCTTCACAGATACGGAACCACCTATCCTTTTTTGGCAATGCTACAATAGGTGCCACCCACTCGCTGTGATCAATTCGCTCAATGACTCCTTGCTTCTCCATTCTGTAGCTCCTGTCCAATGGCATTCTTGATGGCAAATGGCACCAGATGAGGCTTAAAAAACTTGGGAGTGGCATCTGGTTTCAAGTGCAAGGTTGCTTGGTAGGCTGGCACTGTCCCCAGGTCATCTTGAAATAGTGTTCCATGTTGCTGAAGTAAGGTCTTTACTGTTGCTGGTTTTGTCGAATAGACAGCTACAATTTTTTCCAGTCCAGCTTGATATATTTAATTGTCAATTGTGACCTGGCAAACTAGGCCCATCACCTCGAATGACCACCAGCACAAGTTTTGCCTCTTGACTTCCATACTGTACACACACATGGAGGTTTCTGACCAGTGATATTCGCTCCTATGTATATGTTTTGAGCAGGAGATGTGACTTGTACAACTTTACGATAGGAAACAGTGCAGTGTTAGAGATAATAGACAGTAGCCCCAGTGTCCACTTTCATGGGTAATCGCCTCCCATTCATATTCATAATCACTTCTATCGGAGCTGAGGAGTGTTCTCCCACCTTGTTCAGATGATATTCCTCCTCACTAGAGTCTTGCTCTGTGAATTGCTCGGATTGAATCTGGTGTGTGTGTGGTGTGACTTCTTATGTTAAGGTGTTGTACTGTAGGGAGGTTGTTGAAGACTCTGCCCTGAACTGTGGGTTTAGATCGACATTCTGGTGCGTTATGTCTCATTTTGCTGAATAGCAGGTGGCATTTTTGAATTTACATTGATTATTTGTGTGGCCTGGAGACCCACAGGACATGGTGTGACCTGGACACCCACAGCGAATACATGGTGTGGTGTCCCTTGATTGAATATTATGGCTGTTGAACTTTTTTATGGTTGTTTCCGAGCCCTTAAGAATTGGTCCCCGTATCAGCCGTCTCTATTGTACAGGCAATTTCTATTGCCTTTATATATGTGAGATCTGCCTCCTACAATAGATGTCGCTGAATTGTTTACTGTTGGAGACCACACACAAAGCAGTCAATTGGAGGTATTCCCCAAATTTACAATGTTGTGCCAGCTTATAAACTTACATCGTAATCTGCAACACCCCCCCCCCCCCCCCCCCCACACACACCCTGCATTTGTGGAAGTGAAACCATTCAGGAATTACCGCCCATTTGGGTTCAAAATGTTTGAATAGAGCTGCCATGATAACGGGCGGAGACTTTGTACTGGGCAGTTGGGGAGCCAGAAAGTCACTCAGGAGTGAGTAAGTAGGTGCTCCAATGGAGCTCAATAAGATTGGGACTCGTTTGTCCTCTGGAACATCATTTTCGTTGAAGTAGAGTTGAACTCATTGATAGTATCAGGCTCAGGATGAAAGATGTCAATGATACCAAATATAGTGGCCATTGAGAGTGAGTAAGATACAAAATCCTAGTCGCCAAATATGGTATATTTATCAATCAATAATAGCAATCAATAACAGCAATTCATAATAGCAATTCAAGGTCTCATGGCTTCTAACTTGTAACCTAGCTGATAGATTTATATACATAACAGTCTTCTTGAAGCTTCTGGAAGACCTATCAATATGACCATATAAGTTTATAGTAGCTGACCAACTAACTATACATGCTCAGACTACTTAACAACTACAGAAAAGTTATAGTCCAGTTCACCACAGTGTATCCAGCCTAAACCTAGATTGATTGGTTCAGCGGGGTGGGTGCTTGCTACATGTACCCAACCTAATCGTAGATTGACATACCCAGCCTAATCCTAGGTTAATTAAGGGGGGATGCCTCCATTTTATAAATAAAAAACCCCAACCCCCCCCCCCCCCCCCCCTCCCCCCCCATAAAAAAAAACTTGTTGTTACCATTTTATAGCTCCATAGATTCTGCAACTTCATGGTATGGACTAAGAGAGGTCTCTCTGTGTGCCCTTTTTTGATACTAAAATATAGGTATAACTATAGCCAAGTTACTGGAACTAAAGTGGTGGGAACCTCCAAACCTGAATGCCCGATTTTCCCATAAATATCTCCAGATTGTGAAGTGCTAGAGAGTTGAAATTAGCACCAGTTGCTAGAGAAAGCCCTAATCTATACAACGACTTGTTTCATTAGGCACTAAATCTTAAACGATTCGGAGGGGTTGGCACTTGCTACATGTACCCAGCCTAAATGTAGGTTAAAGGGTTCAGAGGAGTGGGTGCTTGCTACATGTACGCAGCCTAATCCTAGGTTGAAGGATTCAGTAGGGTGGTTGCTTACTATATGTACCCAGCCTAATCCTAGGTTAAAGGGTTCAGAGGGGTGGGTGCTCGCTATGTGTACTCAGGATTCAGAGGGGTGGGTGCTTGCAACATGTACCCGCCTAATCTTAGATGGAAGAGTTCGTGATTGTTACATGTACCCAGCCTAAAGATTGAAGGGTTCATAAAGGTTGGGTGCTTTCTACATGTACCCAGTGTAATCCTAGGTTGAAGCATTCTGAGCGGTGGGCGCTTGCTACATGTACCCAGCCTAATCCTAGGTTGAAAGATTCAGAGCAGTGGGTGCTTGCTACATTTACCCAGTCTAATCCTAAATAGAAGGGTTCAATTCAAGAGTTCAGAGGGGTGGGTGATTGCTAACCTTTAACCTCTGGGTCTGTTTGCTGTTTACTGTTATTTAATATAACAGTAATTGACACTAGTTTTGTGGTTTGTGTGTTATATGGTATTGTGTGGCATTGCCCAGAGGTGAAAGGTCAGTCTGGTTCAGGAGGCCAGGACCTTGGGGCAACTGTTGCATTGCAGAAAGCAGACTTCTTGAATTCATATTAAAAAGAATTGTTTAACGGGGTTACTTTAACTGGCGACGAGGATTTACAATGTCAAAACATGGCAATCGGCGCATTCGACCGGTGGAACAGAGGACTGGAGAGCATATTGTGAAAGGTTGGACCTGCTAACAACATGGCAGCAAAGCAACGAACTATTCTCCTAAGCTGCTGTGGAGAGAGTACTTACCCTTATCTGCAGCTTATCAGCCCCTGAGCGACCAACGGTCAAGTCATTCACAGAATTGACACAGCTAGTGAATTAGTACCTCACCCCAACTCTGTCAGTCATTATGCAGAGGTTCAAATTCTACTCGCACTCACAGAAATAGAATGAATCAGTTGTAGAATTTGTGGCTGAACTATGCAGGCTTTCTGAATATTGCACAACTTCCAAGCGACGTTGGGGAGGACATGTTGCATGATCACCTTGTCTGTGGCACCAGGAAAGTAAATGTTCGATGCCGTCTTTTAGCTGAACCTGACCTCAACTTCAGGAAGGTTTTTGAGTTGACTCAATCAGCTGAATGGGATTCACAAGACCTACAACAGAACAATCCCACATCCTTATCCAAAGCAAGTCCCATATACAGCATGGCAACCCAGCCTAAAACACAGTGTCCACGGAGTGGGACTCACAACTGTGATCATTGTGGAGGGCCACATGCTCCTGGAGATTACTGCTTCAGGACTGTGGTCTGCCAGTCTCTTGTAAAAAGAAAGGACATTTGGCCAGAGTCTACAGGAGCAAGAAACAGCATCCGAGAGAGTATTGGTCAAGTCATCAAAACTACCAGCCACGAGAGCGTATTGGTCAAGTAATCAGGACAACCAGCCGTGAGAGAATATTGGTTGTGTCATCAGAACAACAGCCATGAGAGAGTATTGGTCGTGTCATCAGGACAACCAGCCACAAGAGAGTATTGGTCGAGTCATCAGGACAACCAGCCATGAGAGAGTATTGGTCGTGTCATCAGGACAACCAGCCATAAGAGAGTATTGGTCGTGTTATCAGGACAACCAACCATGAGAGAGTATTGGTCATGTCATCAGGACAACCAGCCATGAGAGAGTATTGGCCATGTTATCAGGACAACCAACATGGCAGTGGTGGAGGAAGCTATTTTGTATTGGTCAGGCAAAAATTTAGGTAGAACATGAAAACAGAACTACTTTCAATGACAAAGGAATACTAATAAATTACAGTGAGTCATGAGTTTATTTAAAGCTACCAAAGATTCGAAGTCTGTGTTCATTACCACAAACAAATTCATTGGCAATATCGGTAAGGTCTACTTTATCCAACATATCCTTGTAGATATTTTTAGAGTCATAATATGGTTCAACCTTGGTTGACTCATTGTACTACGTAAGTAGGTCTTCAATCACTTCATAGCAGAATAGCTTCTTTCACTGGCCGCATTTGTAGAAGGCAAAACAAGGATCAGACGGGCTATCCAGCAAACTTGCTTGTAAAAAACCGTTTGACCTTTAGAGAGACCTTGCAGAAAATGTAGAATTTTGTGTAGAGTGATAATCTTGCTTTGTTCATTCCTGGGAAAGCTTGAACTGAAGACTTGCAATTGTGTTGAAAGCTCACTCCCATTGAAGTCATCACCATAAAAGTCAATGACAGCTTGCAAGTTAGTTGAGTAGTCCTTCCTATTAACTGCTTTTATTAACACTTCCTCAAGGTTCTGGTAGACAGCATACCCTGGCTGATCAAAACGATCTTGAATGCTTGAGATAGCAAAATCCAGTACTTCAAAATAGAGCTTGCGATAGTGATCTTCAACTGTAGGACTGTGGTAACCATCTCCTTCACCCACTTTGAACCTGCTTGGTGCTCTTCTTTTCCTTGGCAATGAGGGCTCTTCAACGTGTGTACAAACACAGAAACATTGAATATGCTTATAAAAGAGCTCAGACATCTCATCACTCCTCATTGCTTTTAAAGTTTTGACTGTATGATTCGCAATAAATTGCGCTTCTGATGCAGACAGAGACTCTGTTTGCAATGTCTTGCTCAAATTATCTGTAATCTTTAAGATGCGTTCACTGAGATGCAGACCAAACAGCAAACTAAACTTTGCCATTTGTGTTTTCACTCCAATTATTCTTCCTTTTACATCTGGGTCTAATCTTTTCTCTAAACATTCATCCCACAACTGATTTAAAATGGTGCAATTCTCAATTATACTGCTGATCAATTCACCTCGAACGGTCCACCGGGTAGGGCAAAATTTTCGTATGCCCATGGGAGTATCTTCATCACGATTTTCAAACTTTATTCTATCAAATCTATCAAACGCAGCATTTCGCTTTGGAGAATACTTTATCAGCTTACAAATCTCAAAAGCTGTTTCTAGGGCATCATTGCACACCTTGGATTGCTTTATAGTACTGCTGACAGCCAAATTTAGAGCATTCCCATAACAGTGTGTGTAGACTGCACGCTTTTCCTCCGAAAGTATCTTTGCCGACAAACCATTCCTGATGCCACTCATATTTTCACCATCATAACATTGGCCTCGGCACTGAGAGATACTGAGATCTGGCATCCGAAGTATAGTATCTTTGATGGCATGGAACAGAGTGTCGGAATCTATGCTGTTTACTTCATAGAGACCAATGAAATCTTCATGATCTTGAAGATCATCATCAACCCACCTAATGCAAATAGTGAATTGCTCTTTGTTTGCTATAATCAGTACATTCATCAGCCATGATAGTGAAGCAGTTACTCTTACGAATGTTTTGACTCACCTCCCGGATAATCTTGTTTGCCATAATCTGCAGACATTCGTTCTGAATATCATGCGAAGTATACTGGTTGGTTTTCTTATCAATCCATGCAAGAATTTTGGGACGATCTAAACTTCGCAGGAGTAACAGTTGGATAAAATTGCTTTCAGTCTCCTGACCATGACTACCCCTTAGTGGCAATCCCTAGCGAGCAAGGAACTTAATATTCTCGAAAACAGTTAAAAGCATTTTTCTATTGACTGTCTTCACTTCCTTGTTTTCTTTGCTCAATACTTCACCAATATCACCAATGATCTGTTTGGGGAGTGTGACTACAGCTTCAAGTGCCTCCAGATGACAGGCACTGGTCTGGTGTTTCTTAAACGAGGATGTTGCTTCTTTCCAATTTGTGTAACGTTTGCTAAGAAAGGATGGCTATTCTCTTAGTGCTTACCAAGAACTTCCCTTCATGTTCAGCCCTCATACATACATGTAGGTAACAAAAAGCAGAATCAAGTGGTACATCATAATGAAGCCAGGAATACTGTTGACACCACTCAGCTCTGAATGATCTTTCATATTTACCATATCTCTTCTTTGGGAACTTAAAACTACTTCTTGCTCTGGAAAGCTAGTGTTAGCTGACAGTGAGGCAGAATTTGAAGCCATGGTAACTGATTACACACAGAGAAAGACTGTCATGCAATCCTAGAAATCAAAGCTAATGATTGCCATGTGCTCAGTGCTCACCTGCTCTGGCAGTGCACATGTATTGCATGCATCATTAAACAAGTCACTCAGTGACATCATCTCATGTAACAATCAATGACTGGTTAAGTGGGTGTTAATTTTAAATACAGCTAGTGACTGGCCACATGTAAGGTAAAATAGTAATATTTTAAGTAAACAATGCTGCACCAGTTCCATAATTATTAACACAAGATACAGTTGGTCCAAAATATTGGTCAGGCGGCCGCCCCCTCCGCCCCCCCTGTTCCTCCCCCCCTGCCATGAGAGAATATTGGTCATGTCATCAGGACAACCAGCCATGAGAGAGTATTGGTCATGTCATCAGGACAACCAGCCATGAGAGAGTATTGGTCAAGTCATCAGGACATCAGGACAACCAACCATGAGAGAGTATTGGTCATGTCATCAGGACAACCAGACATGAGAGAGTATTGGTCATGTCATCAGGACAACCAGCCATGAGAGAATATTGGTTGTGTTATCAGGACAACCAACCATGATAGAGTATTGGTCATGTCATCAGGACAACCAGACATGAGAGAGTATTGGTCATGTCATCAGGACAACCAGCCATGAGAGAGTATTGGTCGAGTCATCAGGACAACCGGCCATGAGAGAGTATTGGTTGTGTTATCAGGACAACCAACCATGAGAGAGTATTGGTCATGTCATCAGGACAACCAGACATGAGAGAGTATTGGTCATGTCATCAGGACAACCAGCCATGAGAGAGTATTGGTCGAGTCATCAGGACAACCAGCCATGAGAGAATATTGGTTGTGTTATCAGGACAACCAACCATGATAGAGTATTGGTCATGTCATCAGGACAACCAGACATGAGAGAGTATTGGTCATGTCATCAGGACAACCAGCCATGAGAGAGTATTGGTCGAGTCATCAGGACAACCAGCCATGAGAGAGTATTGGTTGTGTTATCAGGACAACCAACCATGAGAGAGTATTGGTCATGTCATCAGGACAACCTGCCATGAGAGAGTATTGTAGTGTCATCAGGACAACCAGCCCCATGAGAGAGTATTGGTCATGTCATCAGGACAACCAGCCACAAGAGAGTATTGGTCGAGTCATCAGGACAACCAGCCACAAGAGAGTATTGGTCGAGTCATCAGGACAACCAGCCATGAGAGAGTATTGGTCGTGTCATCAGGACAACCAGCCATGAGAGAGTATTGGTCGTGTCATCAGGACAACCAGCCATGAGAGAGTATTGGTCATGTCATCAGGACAACCAGACATGAGAGAGTATTGGTCATGTCATCAGGACAACCAGCCATGAGAGAGTATTGGTCATGTCATCAGGACAACCAGCCATGAGTTTGAATGCATCAAGTCACTGAACAGGAGGAGATGGGGAAGATGAGACTGCCTACATGCTCTTTGCACTAGGTGGGTGAAAGGAAAGGAAGGTAGACCCCATCATGGTGTTAGTACAAGTGAACAACATTATATTCGATATGGAAGTAGATACAGGTGCTGCTATGTCTATAATTAGCGCTACCACATATCACCAACTATGGACAAACCATTTAGCACCTTCCTTGTAGCAGACCAACAAACGGCTTCGCACTTATACAGGAGAGGCTTTGGAGATCCTTGAACTATTGCAGTTACAGTGAGCTACCAAACCCAGCAAGCAGAGTTGGAATTGATGATGGTAGCTGGAAGGGGCCCAAGTGTACTCGCTGTTGGAAATAAAACTGGATTGGGAACGCATACATCAAGTGGCAGTAAGCCATGCACAAACCTTACAATTCCTCATGCAGGTATGTTCAAGGATGAACTTGGGTTAGTGGTTGGGAATCCAGCCAAGATTCATGTCGACCCAACAGCACCACCCCATTTTTGTAAATCATGTTCAATCCATTTGCACTTGCAGGCAAAGTTGAACAGGAATTGAGTCGGTTGGAGCAGCTGGGAGTCATTGAGAGAGAGTGCAGTACCTATTAGTCCATGTATTATGTGTATATACAAATTTCAATTGACATGATTTGGACAGTCGGCTTGCTTAGCTTGCTCAACAAAATGGCCGACAGCCGACAATGCCAAGTGCTGTTCCATTTGAGTCACGGTGTCATTTGCACCCCTGGGGATATTCCTATACCCAATCTTATGTGTGCATGACTTTCCTCGTGAAAAGTTAGCCCAATAAGCCCCTTTGGGTCAACAGACTCCCCCTGGAATTCTATAGTGGTCAAACAGGCAATCACTATTTTTTTTAATATAAGTGGTGGGAATATTTTCGACGTGGTCCTTGAATTTTTTCTTTTTTAGCATCCCTTCAGATTTGCTCTATATTATGCTCCATTCCTAAAGCCAGGTTTCTCTAGGTAGGTGTTGGCATATACTGCATGGAAGGTGCATGTGCAGAATATTTTGAGGGATTGTGTGCACAGTCAGCTCAGAGTGATGATTCTAATTCTAACTCTCTTGTTCTGAAGTACATTCCTCGAAGTATATCATTGTTAGCTAATGCAATTTGCTACAGTTACAAGTTTTTCTACACCTGTTGTGGATGGGGAGGAGCAAGGTTTCTGAAGAAGCAAGAAAATGATGACTCTGACTGCTCTTACTTCCATAAACTGACATATTTCCAGTGTATATAGCCAATGCAGTATATACTATCATCTAGCTAGTTACTTGCAAACAAGACAATTTACTGCAAGCTGATGAACTTATAGACAAAAGTAGATGCAGGCAATTCCTTGCATAGGTGCAATATTGGTGTCTGACAAATACACTCAAGTTGATTGTCATAAGAAGCACTCCAATATGCATTGTCTCCATATATGCTATCCTGATGAGCAGCATGGACTAGGAAAATGAGAGATGCATATAGCTATACATAGCGAGTACATGTTTCTGGGGTTCTAGGGGTCACAGATCAACATCAAACCCGGTGCATTTATATTGCCATCCAGGTCAGATTGTCATCATGCGTGTCTGAATGGGAGAAGTGTCCACCACTGCATCTTTGTTTTGCCTTTCTCTTGGGCTCTGCAAATGAGTGAAAACAAGCTCTGGTTTACATTAATGGATAGGAAAGAAAGAGGTGGGGCAAATGGCTAAAGATATGGTATCCTAACTTAGTCAACTCGAGCAAGTCAAACAAAATTTATATTGCTTATCCTGGAGATCTGGAGATTGGAGCCATACAAATGCCATGTCGATACTTCAACCCAATCTTCATGCTACTGTATCATCAATAATTGCCGATGAAGAAGTGTGTGTATGTTGTGTGTGTGTGAAGAGTTTGTGTGTGTGTGTGTGTGTAAGTACATTTGTCCATGGTGGCAAATAAATATGACAGAAAATATTTTGAGGCTGGATAAGCCTGAGGGAAAGTAAAGGATGTGTATGAATATAGCCAGGCTTTCATAAATCGGCTGCCAAGATTTTGTGGCGAAATCTCCTAAAGATATCAACCCAACATTCCCTGTATGATATAATGAAGTATGTGTTTCATCTCTTTCTCCATTGGAAATGAGGTGGGGGGGGGGGAGGAGATGCATTAGCACCATTTTTCCTAATAAACATATTATTATAATTGTATGTTGTCTCCATATTTCTCCTTACCTCTAGGCGAGCTTTATCTGTGGGGGCACAAAAATGGAGTTTGGTGTGGAAAGAAAATACTACTTGTAGAGGAAATTGGAAAAGACAGAGTGGAGAGGATGAAAGAAGCTCTTGACCCAAACTTGATCATGAGCCCTGGAATAGTTTTAAAGTTGTGATTATAATTTTATTACACCAGTTTTATTTGCACGATATACAAGAATGTTGGTTGTAATGGAAGTTGGTGTCAAAAATGTAAATTAGAAATCCAGACGGGAAAATGTGTAACCCTACTTTAGAGCTCCATGACCTCTACGTAATCGTGGTTCACCACTTATATAACTGTGTGTGTGTGCATGTGTGTCTATATATATATATGGATATATGCACCAAAGCATTAACCATGCCACTTATACATCCATCCTAAGTGGGACTAAATCTGACAAATTAGCCAGCTCACTATATAGTTGTTATGAGATAGTCGTGGACACTGAAATTTTGTGTGGCTTTGTAAGATCCACTAATGAATGATGAAAAATTGCTAATGATGTGTAATTTTTTTACAAAATATAATGAGACAAATTAAAACTTTGCTTGATGACCCAGTAATATCTTGACCACTCTCCTCTCCTCTGAAGAATTATGAAAATGTGTAGTTTGTCCGACATCTTCTCCCTCCTCCCTTATAATGCTCAGCACAATCACCTGAAGCTAGTTTTTGAGACTAACATTTAGGAACAATTTGGCAAACTTCCCCAATTATATCCTTCTTTACTGCACTAGGCCATCAGCTGAATGCATTTTTTACTGCTTCTGCAGAACACTTGCCATATCTGATGGATCATAAAAATATATATTATGCTCTAGTAGCAAAATATAACAAGTTTCCTTGAGCCTCGAGTTAGTCCATGACAAAGTAAATATTGAAGAACTATGAATATCAACAAAAAATAAAAACAACAACGGGGCAGGAGTGCCAAACACATGGGACCTAAATGCAAAATACCAGGTAGTTCCTCCTCCCCCACCACTTGAACAGATATAAGAACTCAGGTCTATCCTAACCAACACTTTTTCCTTTGCACCTGCTACTGATCTATCCAACATTAAACCTTCATCACTTCCACTTCCCATTTCTCCCCATTTCTCCATTATACCCCACAACTTTCATCCTCTTTAATGCCCTCAATCAATTTATCACTAGAAAACTTCCCACCCAACTAGAAATGCATGTCTTCCTCAGCACCTTCATCACATAGACACATCTAACACCCTGACACATTCCCCACACTTTTTCTTGTCACCCAGATCGTAGAAAGCAGAGGGATGGGTGCTTGCTATGTGTACCCAGATCATAGAAAGCAGAGAGGTGGGTGCTTGCTACATGTACCGTGAATTGAAGGATCCGGAGGCGTGGAAGTTTAGAGTATGCATAGCATGCTTCCATCAGGGAGGTGTGGGGTGCTGCTGCCCCAGGAAATAATTTTGGACTGCTAAAAAGGCAATTTGGTGCATATCTACTGTAGGAGTAATTTACACATTTGTGTGTGGTAGCTTTGTGTGGTGCTGACAGCACTTTGGAGGTCACTTAATTGATCATGTTTTCAATGATATCTATGAGCAACACACGAGCCAGAAGCATTGGTGGTAGGTAAAGGTTTGAGTAAGAAGTCAACAGTTTGGGCTCTATTTCTCCTTGATTATGTCTTTCCTCAAGTAGCGAAGCTTAACAAAAACTCTTCAAATGGAAAACCTTGATTGTAACTATCGTATCATCCTCTCTTGTTGATGCATCTTTACATACACTTAATGATGAGCTGTCACCTGCTGCTAACTAGGTACTGGAGTTGCGGGACATTGAAAAAAGTCTGGATAGAACGCCATGTCTGATATTAAATCCTTCCAAGATGCTGTGGGGAAACTCTTCATTTCCAGTCTGAAAGGTAACATTTCCAGTCGTTTAAGTTCTCAAGATGTTTTATCTGCAATTACTAGTTTTGATCCAAAGAAAATTCCCCACTCATCTTCTGGATATCATCATTATGGTGAAGATTTGGGGGACATTTTGATTAAGTGATTATGCTGTGAGAGTGCTGAAGATGCAGTAACTCCCGCCCCCACCCCCCCTCCCCCACCCACCCCCCCCTCTCCGCAAAGCATAAACTTGCAGGATCCCCCCACCCCCCCACTCCCATGGCATCCGTGTATATGTTAGCTAATTACTCAGGACCTATGTGCCAATCCAGATTAAACTTTGTGTGCCCTTTAGGGACCTTCCCAAGAAAGGCTTTAATTAAGCTACTTTTTTAATCTCCTTTTTGGAATGGAGGTATATTCCTAAACAAAATGGGAGATGATTGCAAAACCCTAAAATGAGCTACATACTTCCTCCACTCCAAAAGGCACAACGTTTGATCATTCGTGTCCCGAGTTATAAACTAACATGCACATACGCACACACACACACACCCACACACACACACACACACCAACCAGTCGAAGACAATGATGTCCTCCATAAATCTTGCCAACTGAGGTGTTTTTATAATGGAATAGGACTAGAAGCAGTGTCGCTAGCAAACTTTTTACAGGTAAGTCGAGTAGTTTGTTGGTAAAAGCCTTGTTGAGTTATTTGTGTGCTATCACCAGTATAGTGAAAAACACATGCGCAGACCAATAAAGAATGTTTGGCGAGTGTAAGTGAGGCAAGTGAATCAGTGACTTTGTGCAAGTGACAGTATTAAGGAAATCTTGTTCACTTATCGACCAAACAACTACATAGGCCAAGAAATGAAGCAACTACAGACTCGGACCTGCACTCACTTCCCGCAGAGCTCAGTAGTGAGGCACTTATCCTCCATAACCATCGCTATTATCACTTAGCAGTATTTGGCAGAACATGCTTATTAACAGCATATAACTCGGTATACTACTACCTATTAGTCCGTGTATTAATTATGTGTCCACATAGTATAGTGAAAAATCTCGATTTATATATACAAATCTCAATTGACATGATTAAGAACAGTCAGCTTGCTTAGCTTGCTCAACAAAATGGCTGACAGCGACAATGCCAAGTGCTGTTCCATTTGATGGTGCCATTTGCACCCCTGGGGATATTCCTATACCCAATCTTACGTGTGCATGACTTTCCTCGTGAAAAGTTAGCCCAATGAGCCCCTTTGGGTCAACCAAGACTCCTCCTGGAATTCTATAGCGGTCAAACATTTTTTATAAGGTGGTATACTTTATTCTGTACAAAGGAGGGAAAATATGGGATCTTGAACCTGGCCATTCATTTGATCACTAGAACAAGTTGGTTTACCACTCGTTGTTCCATTAAGTCACACGAGTGCTTCTCTCCAGCCACTATAATAGGACATGTCGGCGATGGGAACTTCCATCGCGGCATTCTCCTTGATTCATCCTCTATGAAAAAGAAATCCAGCTGGCCAGTGAACTCGCATCCCAAATGGCAAGGTATGTGTATGGGAATTTTTTCCGACATGGTTCTTGAATTTTTTCTTAATTTTTTTTGGCACTCCTTTAGATTTGCTCTATATACCCCTCCCCCCTCCCTCGTCATTCCTAAAGCCTGGTTTCTCTAGATAGGGGTTGGCATATACGGCATGGAAGGTACATGTGCTGAATATTTTGAGGGATTGCGTGCACAGTCAGATCAGAGTGATTCTAATTCTAACTCTCTTGTTCTGGTAGTTAGTGTATCTTCTTTAAAGATGTAGGAGATAAGTATATTCCTCGAAGTATGTAATTTATATTATTGCTAGCTATGCAATTTGTTACAGTTTTAAACTACAAGTTTTTCTACACTTGTTGAGGGTGGGGAGGAGCAAGGTTTCTGAAGAAGCAAGAAAATGATGACTCTTACTGCTCTTACTTCCATAAACTTGCCGGTAGAGATGAGTACATATTTCCAGCATATAGCCAATGCAATATATACTGTCATCAAGCTAGTTAACTTGCAAACAAGAAAATGTACTGCAAGCTGATGAACTTATAGACAAAAGTAGATATTGTAGGTAATTCCTTGAGTATTGCAATAACCCCTCCTCCTTTACACACACACATACAAACAAAGGGAGTTTTTTTCAGAAGCAGAATTTGTTTTTGTAAAGGAGTTGCAATTCCAGTGAGTTTTTACAAACAGGCTAGCTTCAACCTAGCCTCTTTTTCAACTCAAAAACTGAAAGGAGGCCTAATCCCCCCCCCCCCCCCCCCCCACCCATCCTGAATCAACTAGATCGAATGAAATTTGCCCTCCAATAGTATTCGCTCTCTAATTGTATTTGCCCATTACCAAGTCTGAACAAAGTAGTGTTCGCCCTTGAATTGTATTCGCAACGTGCACATGTACAGATAAGTTTTTAATTCAAAGCTGGCTGAAAGTCCAGAATGCAGCAAAGAGGGCAAAATTCACTACTTAACTCTTCTCCCGGTGAGTTTATTTGGAAAAAAATTAAAAATTGACCATTAAGTACAAATAAATTGATATTAAATCAGAGGTTAACAATAGTCCCTAGCAACCATATACCACAAGATAGCTCTACTGTTGGACATTATTGTGGTCAATTCATGTTGCTAGGTAACCATACCACACGTGTATGAATATCATTATAATGATTTAAATTTTTTTTGTATATTATTATTGTATTGTAGATTATAAATATCCTTCTATTTTCAGCCAACTTTAGGAACAACTGAGATATGCTGTGGTATGACAGACGTTTGCCTGACTAACAGAGAGGACATAATTTCTACTGAATAGAATTCCCACCAATATTATTGATACAATTCCCATAACCAATAATATTGATACAATGTACACAGAATCAAAGAGCAATTATACAATACAATACTCTGTAATGACATACTCATAGTCTGATATACAAGTGTCCTCGTGCAGTAAGACTGGCACTGGATGAAGGTAAGGGGGAGAGTCGGACACTCCTACTTCTGAGAAAAGTACGTCCTCGTGTAGGTCTACAAGGCGAGCGTCCTCGTGCAGTATGGATGAAGAGAGTGGGGTAGGTGTGTTTGCATCACTATCTTTATCAGAACTCATCTGAACGTGGGGAAGCTGTGCCATGGTATTATCTCCGTCATGGTCGATCACTTGCTCCATCAAACCTGAACATGACAGAGTTGTTATTCGTCAACTTATTAGACAGTCAAGGAATCAAGTACAGCTAGAACTATAAAGGAAAGTAGGCTATTAGACAGGTGTAGCTAACACCATGATTTAGCTAGCTCCTCAGACTATCAGGCTTTATATATAGCTAGCAAAGTACATTGACTTACCAGGAGGACTTCCAGGATCAATGCCTTGGCCTCCAACAGCATAGCTTTGTCCATACTGCCATGGTTTCGATTGGAAAAGTCTCTGACGAGTAGCTCTACTTGGTCACGATCCAAACTGGGCTGTCCACGGTAGGCTTCACTCTCCCCTTCCTCAGATTCATCGTCAGATAACCCGAAGTCGTCGAAGTTGTCGTCCAGGACCGCTGTGAGCACCTCATCAAAAGATAGCCATTTTAAATTCTATGGCAAATTGACCCCTTGAACTTTACGGCGGGATTTCCCTAGTTACCATGGCGTATAATTTTGAATGTAGCTGCAGTAGAATAGCGCTATTTTATGATATATTTTTTTTGCGAAATAACCCAATGATTGATTTTTTATGATTTTTCGAAAGCAATTACGCCATATGGCGCTTACACCGGGAAAAGAGTTTTAAAGCAGTCCCTGTGAAGAAGTGGCAGCTGAAGCCACACCCCACAAATTGTTGAGCTCACTTTCACCCTGGAAAGTCGAGAATGTTAGGATCCTTTCTCGGACCTTGATAATGACAATGAAGAACTGGAAAGTAACAAAATACTAGTTGACGACTGAGGACCAGCAAAATTTTGTTTCCAACTTTGTACAGGTCCTATCCCCTATTTTCTCTCACCCTTTTCAATTTCCCTGTACTAGCTTTTGGCTCAAGCTCAACCATGACTGGGAGGAGCCATTGCACAAAGCTAAATGAGCTTCACTTGCCTAGTCAAGGCTAGCTGGGTTCAGGATTAATTGTGTACTCCCTTGAATTGTATTTGTCCCTATTTAGTGTTTGCTCTATTAGGACGCCTGAAATTATTTAAAGCCACGCTAACCATTTGAGGAAATATGGAATGCTTACATGGATCTAATCAGTACTCAAGGTAACTACATTGTAGCTGGATAGGTCCTGCGAATGAGGGAAACGAATGAGGGAACAAAATTAATGGTGCTGCATTTGTATTGCCATCTCGGTCAGATTGTTATCACATGTCTGAATGGGAGAAGTGTCCACCACTGCATCTTCCTTTTGCATTACTCTTATATAGGCACTGCAAATGAGCTCGAGTAAGTCAAACCAAATTTATATGCTTATCCTGGAGATCTGGAGACTGGTGGATACTTCACAACCCAATCTTCATGCTACTGTCAATAATTGCCAATAAGGAAGTGTGTATGTGTGAACAGTGTGCGTGGGTGCGTGCGTGCATGTGTCCGTGTCTGTGGCAGCAGTCGGCAAATAAATATGACAGAAAATATTTTGAGGCTGGATAAGCCTGAGGTTGGGGAAAGTAAAGGATGTGTATGAAAATAGTCAGGCTTTCATAAATCAGCTGCCAAGATTTTGTAGCAGAATTCTCCTAAAGATATCAACCCAACATTCCCTGTATGATATAATGAAGTGGGTGTTTCATCTTTCTCTATTGGAAATGGGGAGGGGGGGAGGGGGAGGAGATGGATTGGCACCATTTTTCCTAATAAACTTTTATTATTAACTTATTATAATTGTATGTTGTCTCCATATTTCTCCTTACCTCTAGGTTAGCTTCATCTGTGGGGGCACAAGCATGGAGTTTGGTGTGAAAAGAGAATACTACTTGTAGAGGAACTTGGAAAAGAGAGAGTGGAGAGGATGAAAGAAGCTCTTGATCCAAACTTGATCATGAGCCCTGGAATAATTTTTGACTTGTGACTATAATTTTATTATACCACCTACGTACAGCATGATGTAGTTGTAAGGAATGTTGGTGTCAAAAATGTAAATTAGAAATCCAGAGGGGAAAATGTGCATCCCTACTTTAGAGCTCCATAACCTCTACGTAATCGTAATCGTGTGGTTCACTACTTATATAACTGTGTGTGTGCATGTGTATCTATGTATATATATATTTGTATATGTAATATTGATCTTTCTGTGATCTTCCTTTTGGCACCAAACCATTAAACATGCCACTTATACATCCACCCTAAGTGGAACTGAATCTCACAAATTTGCCAGCTCACTAGTTGTTGAGATAGTCGTGGACTCTGAAATTTTGTGTGGCTTTGTAAGATCCACTATGAATGATGAAAAATTGCTAATGATGTGTAGTTTTTATGTTAACTTCCGAAGTGTTCAGTAGTAGTCACCTGAATCTCCATTTATTACTCCAAATAGCTGATAAAGCCATTCTAGAATGCCCTTGAACATTAGAGTTGCAATTAGTCGTTATGGTGGTATAAATTTTTTGACCGACTCACTCAATTTATGTGTGTACTGTGTGTGCCTTGTGGGTGAAATTGGATGTAGAACTTTGTACTCGCAGTATTACACAGGTAGCTACAGCATGGAATTTTGTAACTCACAAAAATAGCTACAAGTGTAAACTTGGTTGTGCAACAGCCATTTTCAGTTGGCAAGGAAAGGATGAAACTATTCTGAAGGTTGCGGTGGTGGTGGTGGTGGTGGTGATATGTGTGTCCATGATGGACGGGGAGGAGGGAAGAACTGTGTCAAGAACCTCCTTGTGGTGTCTCCTGTTGGATAACCACCAAGATTTGTTTGTTGGTTTGTTTGCTGTTTTTTAAAATTATTTTATTTATTATTGTGAAAACAAGAAACAACTTGCAAGTAATTAAGTAAGAAATATAAACAAAACTAACTTATTATGTAAAAATTTCACCATTGAGGCCAAGTACCCAGAGACCGAGTTCCCCCCTCTGCACTGCCATGGATAACCTCTGGAGTAGGAAACTGACGAGGTTTTATCTCTCTGGTGACCTGTTGTAGACAGTCAATTCTCCAGGGATGATGGGCCCATAACACCTGAAAACTCTATGGCGGTGCAAATGAACTGATAGCCAATTTCAAGGATGGAATATTTCTCTGCTTTCCTTTCTTGCTCTTGCTGCAACTTCCCCTGCTCCACTATTATATATAGCTGCCTGAGATAGGTAAGATGGTGAATAAGTGTCTGGAGATCAGCATCCCAAATGAATAATTAGCCATTTTCTCAAGGAATCATTGTATTCCCATCAGGCCCCTTCCCACTAAATCTGCTCATATGCAGCTCCAGATATGATGAAACCTTTGCAAAGGTTAACGGATCTGTAAAAGATATTATTGACTCCTGCATGGCGATGGTGACCAAGCTTACGTGACTCTTATACCAAATCTAAGCCACAAAGCTGGAAAAGGTGTGGCTGGCACAAGTGTGCTCCCCTAAGACCCACAGCTATTCTGGCAGTGTTGTTATCTATGCAAAGGCGAATTTAGCCAGGCACCAGACTGTTGCAACATTAACATGCCTAGATGAAGGCATCTAGCGGGCATTCAGCAATTCTTTGACTTCTGCAGTCACTACTGGAACATTGAGTGGTATAAATTTAACATAATTATTATTTTAATTATAAACCAACAACTACTGGATTGACTGGTCAAAAAAGAGAGTGTACCCATGTAGACCACAACCAGCTAGATGACCTTTTTGAACCACAGAAAATATAAAGTTGCTTTTGGGCTTTATTTTCACTTCCTCTCAATTCATAGATGATCCATCTCCTGGGACTAGACGGTCTTAAAGCAAACGTATCTGCAACATACCTTAGAACATTCTTCTTTTCAAGTCATTTTGACTAGGATATGCTACAGGTAGCTGGTCTTCACTATTCTTACAAAATATAATGAGACGGATTGAAACTTTGCTTGCTGAATGCTGATCAAGTAATATTATAACCACTCTCCTCTCCTCTGAAGAATTATGAAAATGTGTAGTTTATCCGACATCTTTTCCCTCCTCTCTTATAATTCTCAGCCCTGGGAGACTAACATTCAAGAACAATTTGGCAAACTTCCCCAATTATATCCTTCTTTAGTGCACTAGGCCATCACTTTTTACTGCTTCTGCAGAACACTTGCCATATCAGATGGATCAATATAATATATATATATTAAATATAGCTCTAGTAGCAAAATATAATAAGTTTTGTCGAGCCTCGAGTTAGTCCATGACAAAGTAAATATAATGACAATTGAAGAACTACGAATATAAACAACAACAACGGGGCAGGGGTGCCAAACACATGGGACCTAAATGCAAAATATCAGGTATTTCCTCCTCCCCCCACTTGAGCAGATATAAGAACTCAGGTCTATCCTAACCAACACTTTTTCCTGCTACTGATCTATCCAACATTAAACCTTCATCACTTCCACTTCCCATTTCTCATTATACCACACAACTTTCAGCCCCTTCAATGCCCTCAATCAATCTATCACTAGAAAACTTCCCACCCAACTAGAAATGCAATGTCTTCCTCAGCACCTTCATCACATAGTCACATCTAACACCCTGACACATTCCTCACACTTTTTCTTGTCACCCAGGTGTCCTGTTGAGACTAATCTCAGTCTAAATAAGTCTCAGTTTCACTTTTCCCTTATCAAATCCTTTCACATATCTTTCTCGTCCAAACTCTTTTTTATCAACTAAGACTCAATTACCCTCCCACTTATTCCTGCCGCCCTTCCTCATGAAACCACATGCAATTCCTCCATGGTGCATGTGAACCTAATGTCTCAAACTGACCTTCCACCTCAAATTTCGTTTGCAGCTCACAGAAATCTGCCCACTAATCTGGAACTCTACCCAATTAACTTAAGAATATAGAGTAACTAAGTGTTAGCCTTACCTACAAACATGTTGAAAAATTCAATCCAACAAAGCTGTCAGTTCAACTAACCTGTATTCCTTGCCAACGATTTGTGTATTGCATTATAACATAGATGCATCAAATTTTAATTTTACGAATCCATTTCCAATCCCGTTTTCATGTTTTCTATCTATGGTTCAGAAGAATGCAAGCCAGAATTATATACTACTCATTCTAGGAGATGGCCTGTAGGTCAAGTGGAAGTTGACTTGTCTTCGTACTTTCACAACATGTTGGTAAAGCTGCCACAACAGCAAATGGAAGTAGCAAGGCCTGTAGACAATATTATAGAATGCACAACAAATACCTTTGGCTATTTGTATGGTTAGGCTAGGGCTTATTGACTTGTTATTTTCAAAACACCTCCTATCCTAACCCCTAAAATAGGTGTTCTCAAAACAATGCCACATAATATTTGAGAACCTTGAGAATGTCAGGATCTGTGATTATGGCTTAAAGCTAATCTGTTGGGAAGGCATCAATTCTTCTGTCTGAACTTAAACCACTCAGAGCTGATGCCAATGTCATCAATAGTTCATCAAAGTAGTATTCTAGGTCCTCTCTCTCCAAATAATTATGTTTGTGGATGATATCAAGTGTATAAAGCGCAAAGGGCAATTCACAGTTTATGATCTTCTCTGAGAAGATTTAAATAGCTTGTGTAATTGGAGCAGTAAATTGGAAGTTGCATTTTAAGGAGGTGAAGTGTGTGTATCTTCTAAGATTCAACACAAATAACCCACCAATCTCTTTCTTTATACCATCAATGCCGAAAAATTCCAGTCAAAATGACTATTATTCTCGTCTTTCTTAGGACAACCACTACCAACATGTAGCTCCAATGACTCTACAAGCCTGCTTTCAAGGTAGTATATTCAAGTTTGAAGAATAGATGTCTCCAACTATTGTATGTCAGGTTCTATAATACTCACAGATTTGGAGGCCATATACTTCTTGAGGAGGTCCAGAAGAAGAGTAACAAAGAACATCCGCACTCAAACAGGAGATGCTACCCCTGATATTCCAACTGGAGATCGGTTTTGAGTTAGCAGTCTGAATAGTCCTACGACATATTTGGATTTTCAGTAATTCTGAGAAAATACTACAAGTCAGGATCTCACTCCAAATGAGGCCTAGTCATTTTTTGGTCATGTGTATTACTAGAACTTTCTCCAATTGATTCAGTTGCCACCATAAAGAAAAACTTTACAAGATGCTACATGAACACTACACTAAATTATTCATGCCTATAAGATTTTTACTTTTGGAAAAAAGGAGATTTAGTTAAAGTGAAATTGCAACCCCAAGGCATAAACAGATGGGTGGTGAGTCTGTATCCAATACAGAGAAGATTTTTAGTCTTAACTTTGCCCACTCCAATAGCAAGGCAAAGTTAAGATACAAAGAAAGTAGATTTTCAGTGCCCATACTTGACAACTAGTCGCGTTTTAGACCTGACCTAGTTTATAGAATGAAGTGTGCATAATTATGGAGCTCCAAAGTATATAGGAACAACAATTTTTTATTTTATGTTCTTGACCACACTTTTAATTAAATCTTACTAAATTCTGTGTGTTTGTCCGTTTGCTTTGGTAAGCAAGGTTGCTAGTTCAATTCAAGGTCGAATTAATTTTTTTACCCCCTTCACTTGGTATTCAAAGTTCCCAATTTGATCCTGGGTAGAATCATTCACCTTCTCCCCTTCCCCCTTTTAAAGTTCCATGGGATAGTAGAATCAGTTGCCAAAATGGATAGCTATGTTTGTATGTATGCAAGTGGTACTCGGTGGTCCCATTTCAATACACTCATTCAAAAACATTTCTTCAAGGTTCCCAGTTTGCTCATGGGTGGAATAATTCAATAAAGGAGTAAATTTTGTGAGTTTGTCCAATCGCTTCTCCATTGAAAGTCCTCGTTCAATTACAGGCATCTATTCCCAGGTCCCTCTCCATTTTTTCAGTTTGCTTAGTATTTAGAGTTCCAATTCGATCCAAAGGGGAAATTCTGTGGGTTTGTCCATTCATTGTTATACAACTCCCGGGTTCAGTTCAAGGCAAAATATTTTTCATTTATTTTATCACTTGTTTGGATGCAACATTCCATCCTTACTCTATACAAAAGTGTTTACATAAGACGCTAAAACGTTGTGTGGTCAAGTGCATGCATTGAAAATTAAATAGATTTTAACCCGCGTCACCTATAATGAAAACAGTTATTGTATATCTTGCCATAGGTACAAATTTTAGCTCTCTAGCCTTTTCAATTAGGAGCCACAACTGGACAAAATCAGGCAGTCAGATTTTGAAGTACCCAGAATTTAGTTTCAGAAATTTTGGCATAGATATACTGATCCAGGAACACAGAAAGACCTATCTTTTAAGCTGTAGATCAAGTTAAAGTTTACAGAATCTATGGCGCTCTAAATTCGTGACCACAAGCGTTTAAAAAAATCTTTTCTATTTTAATACCCCCTTACTGTATACCCCTTACTGTTAGTCTGTTTTTTTAATTTTTTAATTTTTCTTCGAAGTGGAAGAAGCAAACTAGGTAAACACCCCATACAATGAAGCTGTTTTTAACGTTCTAAAAGTCAAAAATAAAGCCTGCTACACACTAAAGCTCACTCTGGCAAGCTACTTGCGTTTCTACACAGCTTATACTACCTACAGTTACCAACTTACCTGATATAACCCGTGAGAAAGCTACCTGTAGCTAAAAACTACAGATGTAGCTATAGCTACCGCTTTACTCTAGGTTTGAACCCTAAGAAGGAAGTCCACAAATTATCATTTAGTTACTTGTGGGTAGGCTAGCTACGCAACTTAGGTACTTGCTAACTTGTCTTTCCTGTGAGAACCATAACTCTATCAATAGCAGTTGCACTGTTCTATGCTAGAAAGTAAGAAGAATCTAATTATGGAAAACCATAGTGCTAGCTACTAGTTTTCTTTAAAGAGCAATCTCGTTGTTGTTTGCGCATTTGGCAGGTTTGCGGGAGGGGAGGGGGGGGGGGGGGGGGGGGGGGGAGGGGTGCGGTGGCTGTGCCCGGTAGTCGGGCTAGCCAGACTTGTCTCCCAGCGATGTAAGGGCCTATGCCACACCTTCAATATTGCCCCTAGGTTGTAGAAACAGAGCCGGTGCAGAAGACGGCGAACAAAATTTGATCATGAAGTGTGCTCTGCGTACGTTGAATAAAGACTAAAAGCACAGTGCCTGTTCTGTGTGCTAATGCAGTTCAATCCAATGGGTGAATATTACTTGTTCTTTTTCTTCAGCTACATATTGAATGAGTGGCCACCTACGAGAGCGCGTGTTGGAAGTGAAGACAGCTTGCTGAATAAACTAGGGGGGTTGGATATTACCATTACATATTTTACCACTTTTATTGTCTACCGGTCCCTGTGGTCATCGCTTAAGCAGCCCCCCCCCCCCCCGTACACCTACCTTGTGGTTGCCCTCGCCCTTCGCCCCCTCCGAGCTTGGCGTCTAATTCAGTATAAAAAGCATCGTCTAGAAACAAATTTTACGTCTGAGATCAGCAGCCACCACTTCTCTAAGTATGAACAATATTTCAGCTCTACTATTCGTGTGCCTCGCTGCACATTGCATCCTTGCAGCAAAACAGGAATTAGATTACAACACCCAAAAGCAGTGGCCAGGAGTATGCGTCCAAGGCCAACAACAGTCTCCTATCGATATAAGCACGAGTAACGTGGTCGTGGACTCCTCCTTGTCGAGCCTAAAGTTTAATGCTTGGGATGTAAGCTACCCTGGAACTTTTTTAAACAGTGGTCACATGGCGCAGTTCACTCCAACTACTCCTGGTGCTGCAACCACCATCAACCACCTTGGGAAGTACAGTCTGCACCAGTTTCATGTGCACTGGGGTAGAAGAACTGGGGAAGGATCAGAGCACACATTCAATGGTAATGAAGCAGAGCTAGAGATCCATTTTGTGCACACCAAGAGTGGTGCAACAGACGTCACACAGAAGGATTACTACACCGTGGTCGCAGTCTTAGCGGATGTGGGTGAAGGGGCCACCAGCCCATGGGATAAATTGGATGTTACTAAGATCCAGTCCAACACTTCATCCTGTTAACGTCAATAATGGATTTGTCTTTGACCAGCTTCTTCCTAACAACAGGGACTATTACTACTACAAAGGTTCTCTAACAGCACCCCCTTGCAATGAAACTGTCCAGTGGTTTGTGCTGAAAGAGAGAATCAGTGTTCCACAAACCTTCCTGGCTCAACTGAGGGAGTTTCAGGGAAAGAATGGAGACATTATCGACTTCAATTTCAGAGCTATTCAAAAACTTGAAGGTCGTACTGTAATGACTGCATCCCAGGCAATCAACAAGCCATACATTTTTTTGTTGATGTTATCTCTGCTCTTACAGCCATTTTTTTTGAAAGTTTGAAGTTTGTTAAAAAATGTTAGAAGTAGTCTGGAAAGAACTTTTTTTCTCGTAGAGGAACAATGTAGCAATTATCGTACATGTATGAATTAGATAAGATGATTTTGAGTCACTGTATAATGATGTGTATGAATATGATATCCATCCAGATGACAATATAATTATAGGAGGTCGTTATTTGGGTAAAATTTTCATTACACAATCAAAACCATAGAACATAATAATAGACTTTATTCTCAGGATGGGGTGTGTTGTCATGTACTTCAGAGTTGCTTGAAAGTTGCGCCTGAATGTTAATTTTTTTACCAAGGTTTAAATGCCTGCAAGTGTAGCCATGTGTTTTGAACTACAATAAAATTTTGACAGCTAAGAAGTACATTTCCTCTCGCATAAATCCCAGCTCTCTCATTTTACTCACTTTTTGTTTTCAAATTTTATTATTCAGGTAGCTATAAATGTTGCAAAATGAAAACCCAAAATCGCTAGGCTAATAATCACCTCCTGTTCATAATTTTGTGTTTCTTCTATTTCAGGCAAAATCAGATAATTTTGTAGATTTGGTTTCTCCATGTGACACTCCCTCCCCTGTATCCTGAAATTGTCTTACTCAACAGAATTTATAAATACATCCGTCAATAGCTCCATTAATCAGTTGCAGATCTCAGATAAGGTGAATAAACCATCTGTCAAAGTTAAGAACAAAAAATAACTTCTCAAATAGTGAAATAAAGAATTGTGGTATATAGAGTTGAGGAATATCCAAAGAGCACTGCTAGAAAGTGGCTGCCAAGTTATAAACATGGAGTGAGCCATGTCTATGGTTTTATTCAACAATGATTGAGTTGCCCCTCTATCAATAAAGGATTTTTCCTGCTTGGAGTGTGCAAAGTTTATACTATTAGCATGTTCTCTAGGAACTTTTCCTTATCCCTGCCAATCATGATGAAGCCTCAATTTCAGAGAAGAGAAAGTGAGAGAATCCACTTTACTCAAATAGAAGTGGCTGTAGATCAAGTCTGGTGTAGACTGAAAACAAATCAAGGTTCATAAACATTATATTTATGGTAAATGGAGAAAATTAATATTACAAACCTTTTGCATGACTTAGTACATGCCACCAATCAAGAATCCCAGCCATTTCACCTCTTTCTCCTCCAGCACACGATCCTGCTTCTGATTATTGCCCATCCATTCCCCAAGTAAGTTCCTCTAGACCACCGAAGATGGCTGATATCCTTTTGTGAAAATGGTTACGGCATTTGTAATTCCCAAACCAACCAACTGTGGTTTTGAAGGAAGAGAGTAGATGTAATGCTTTTGCCAAAAGTGGCTTCTGGCCGCCAATTTCTTATCAACCTTAGTTGTTTGGAGGTATATTGTAACATATGAATGATATACTAGTGTTTGGAAAAGACCAGACAGAACTGAAGTGGATGTCAGCCAACCTTAGTTGTCTAGAGGGATGTTGTAACATATGAATGATGTACTAGTGTTTGGAAAAGACCAGACAGAACATGACAGGCAGTCCTCAAACAAGTTGAATCAGCTGCAACATGCCTGATCCAGAAAATCTTCACGCACCAAGTTGAAGTTTCTTAGCCACATTGTTGATGGAAATGAAATTCACACTTTGCCTTCCTCTATTCATGAGAGGATGCCCTATCACCGAGTTGAGGAGATTCACAGGAATGATCAACTAATTAGGGAGTTTTGTACTCTTACACAACCACTACATGAACCACCAAGGAAGGAAGGAATGTGGTTGGGGAGCATGCCAAGAACAAGATTTCAACCAAGTGAAAGATGAGCTTTGAAACCCCCATTTCTATATGACACCCAAATGGTTCTCTGCAAATGCATCCAAGGAACAACCAATGACACAGTCCAACTTAAAGCAAGTTGCACATGCCAACTAATTAGGGAGTTTTTGTACTCTTACACAACCACTACATGAACCACCAAGGAAGGAATGAATGTGGTTGGGGAGCATGCCAAGAACAAGATTTCAACCAAGTGAAAGATGAGCGTTGAAACCCCCATTTCTATATGACACCCAAATGGTTCTCTGCAAATGCATCCAAGGAACAACCAATGACACAGTCCAACTTAAAGCAAGTTGCACATGCCTCCAGGTTATATCTGAGATGGAACAGTGATTTGTCCTTATAGAAAAAGAGACACATGCAATTACGTGGACATGCAAGAAATTTTCGATATACATACTGGGTAAGTGAATCTCAGTGTAGAAAAATCCTACTCTTAGATTCAAAACACCTAGACAGTCCTTCCTGCATGTGTTCTTTGGTTTAGACAATTCGACTACTCAATCAAACTTGAATCATGAAAACACCCACACAGCAGATTCCCTAATTAAGGGCACAAAGTTTCAGCTATAGATAACCATGCCCTTGAAGTGCTTGCAGATCTTACCATAGATGCCAATTTTTCGAATCTACAACAACCACGATATACTACTAGAATATGAGCAAGCCCCAAACTCAGATTCTCTCCTGCCCCAAGCCCTCATCTGCTCATTTACACTGTTGCACTGGTTGGCCCGGGCAAACAAAAGTAAATGAGACACTGGGAACCAAGAGGAAATCTTACCCTACATCAAAATCACTTATTGCATGGACCATCATGCCCGCCTTGATGCAATGCAAAACACTTGGCAAACCCAAAGAACTATATTTAAAGATTCCAGCAAATAGAGTTAACTTCTTCAGATATCATCACTAAAAACACAAGCCCAAGCAGAAAGCCAATTATGACACTCACTATGGTACTAGACCAATGCCCCTATTTAGATGACAATGAATGACACACTCTCCCGGAGGATCCACCACTTCTCACTCAGAAACTCTGACTAATATTGTGAGGAAGATGTATTTTCCTGAGTGCCTCTAAAACATTTGTGGCTCTTGAGTCATTATTTTTGCATTGTATCAGTCGTTGTGTTGTAAGTCTACATAAAGTATCTTGTCCCAGCAATGTTGGCTTTATTGATACTTATTCTCACTCAGTTTACATCCTATGATACAGCTTTATATTCAGTGAGATCACCACTTTCTCTAAGCTAGGTGAGTTTAATTTCAAACCTATTCTAACTGAATTGTTCGACCAATGACTGCATATCCATAGTAATATAATAGTTCTTCAATTAACATCGGCGTCATGAACCCCCTGTGGTATCTCCTGTTTGATACTGGGATATGGCTTTGCCAATCTGCCAATCGAAATTGAATCCCTGTTTGATCAACCATGGGTAGGTCACCCTCTTGGGGAAAACAAGATGCAGAACAATTTCAGGTGTTGCCACCATACATCCCTGCTTTCAGGATCTGCCATGCTGGGCTTGTAGAATTGAATGTATCCTTCCTTAACAAGTGGATAATGGAGTGCAGTGGGGGAGGGGTGGTCTGTAATAAAGACTAATATGTTATTAAGATAAAAGGCTGTGTTAATTAAAATGCAACATCTTTCATACAAGTTAAATTAGGTTTGGAGATCACAAGAGCATTCGAATCGATTGGATATTTGTAAAGTTCAGTATCTTTACATAGCCCTACTCATTGAATCATCAATAGTTGCAGACACAAAATTAATGTCCAATGCTTCATTCCTCCGAGATATTGTTATTGTTGTTATTGTTGTTATTTTTGTTATTGTTGTTGTTGTTATTGTTATTATTATCAGTATTATCATTATCATCATTATCATTATTATCATTATTATTTTTATCATTATTATTATTATTATTATCATTATTATTACCATTATTATTATTATCATTATTATTATTATTATCATCATTATTATTATTATTATCATTATTATTATTTCATTTAATTCTATCATTTTATTATCAAAGTTATTACTATCATTCTTATTACTATTATTGTTGTTCTTCTTCTTCTTATTATTAAAATAACCTTCTCAGTAATCAACTTCGAATTGTATTCACTCGACATTTTGACTAGATGCTCTAGCCTTCATCAGGAATAATGAGACACTAAGGCTCACATGAGCCTGTTATATACCGGTAGCTAGCTATACACCACATGCCAGTACACACGCCATGTGCACTGGATGTATAATATATATAGTAATAATAGAAAAGTATTGGGATGGCTAGTCCTACTATAGTTTCATGCGAATGCAATCATCAGGCACAATGAGCAACTGAGGTGGCTTGTGAGGATATATAAGGTGGGGCAGGCAAGTTGGGTGATGCAAGTCCATGGATGGGCGTTAATGGATGGGCGTTAATGAATGGTTCTTGATGAATGTTACAATTCAAATGCTCTTGAGGAGAAACTTGTTCTTGTGCCTACACTTTGAAAGGAATTCTGATCGCTTGTTCAATGATGTTTGGCTGTCGGAGTAGATGATGTGGAATTTTTCAGCAATGCACAAGTTGCAACGTTTCGATATGGTGGAATACGATGCCATACCTAAAACATGTATATAGGCACAAGGTTAACTCTATCCCCAGACCTATCTTGAGGCTTGCCCTGAGAGCCACCAAAAAACATATTATTTATGCCACCAATAGACTCACCACACTGTGGTTTATGGTGTCCTTCCCTGCTGTCTTGGTTGACATTGCAATGTGAGCGCCAGTTCCTGGGATGACTTTCTTCATCCCATGGATTCCTTGACCAGTATCCCGGTCGACTCCGCAGTTACGTATAGGGCAGACATCTGTCGCGGAATTGATTCTTCATGGCTTGTCGCTCTGGCTCAACTGAGGGAGTTTCAGGGAAAGAATGGAGACATTATCGACTTCAATTTCAGAGCTATTCAAAAACTTGAAGGTCGTACTGTAATGACTGCATCCCAGGCAATCAACAAGCCATACATTTGTTTGTTGATGTTATCTCTGCTCTTACAGCCATTTTTTTGAAAGTTTGAAGTTTGTTAAAAAATGTTAGAAGTAGTCTGGAAAGAACTTTTTTCTCTCGTAGAGGAACAATGTAGCAATTATCGTACATGTATGAATTAGATAAGATGATTTTGAGTCACTGTATAATATGTATGAATATGATATCCATCCAGATGACAATATAATTATAGGAGGTCGTCATTTGGGTAAATTTTTCATTACACAATCAAAACCATACATAATAATAGACTTTATTCTCAGTGTTGTCATGTACTTCAGAGTTGCTTGAAAGTTGCGCCTGAATGTTAATTTTTTAACCAAGGTTTAAATGCCTGCGATTGTAGCCATGTGTTTTGAACTACAATAAATTTTTGACAGCTAAGAAGTACATTTCCTCTCACAGAAATCCCAGCTCTCTCATTTTACTCACTTTTTGTTTTCAAATTTTATTATTCAGGTATAAATGTTGCAAAATGAAAACCCAAAATCGCTAGGTAGTTATGACTAATAATCACCTCCTGTTCATAATTTTGTGTTTCTTCTATTTCAGGCAAAATCAGATAATTTTGTAGATTTGGTTTAAAGGATTTTTCCTGCTTGGAGTGTGCAAAGTTTATACTATTAGCATGTTCTCTAGGAACTTTTCCTTATCCCTGCCAATCATGATGAAGCCTCAATTTCAGAGAAGAGAAAGTGAGAGAATCCACTTTGTTCAAATAGTAGTGGCTGTAGATCAAGTCTGGTGTACACTGAAAACAAATCAAGGTTCATAAACATTATATTTATGGTAAATGGAGAAAATTAATATTACAAACCTTTTGCATGACTTAGTACATGCCACTAATCAAGAATCCCTGCCATTTCACCTCTTTTTCCTCCAGCACACGATCCTTCTGATTATTGCCCATCCATTCCCCAAGTAAGTTCCTCTAGACCACCGAAGATGGCTGATATCCTTTTGTGAAAATGGTTACGGCATTTGTAATTCCAAAACCAACCAACTGTGGTTATGAAGGAAGTGAGTAGATGTAATGCTTTTGCCAAAAGTGGCTTCTGGCCGCCAATTCCTTATCAACCTTAGTTGTTTGGAGGTATATTGTAACATATGAATGATATACTAGTTTGGAAAAGACCAGACAGAACTGAAGTGGATGTCCGCCAACCTTAGTTGTCTAGAGGGATATTGTAACATATGAATGATGTACTAGTGTTTGGAAAAGACCGGACAGAACATGACAGGCAGTCCTCAAACAAGTTGAATCAGCTGCAACATGCCTGATCCAGAAAATCTTCACGCACCAAGTTGAAGTTTCTTAGCCACATTGTTGATGGAAATGAAATTCACACTTTGCCTTCCTCTATTCATGAGAGGATGCCATATCACCGAGTTGAGGAGATTCACAGGAATGATCAACTAATTAGGGAGTTTTTGTACTCTTACACAACCACTACATGAACCACCAAGGAAGGAAGGAATGTGGTTGGGGAGCATGCCAAGAACAAGATTTCAACCAAGTGAAAGATGAGCTTCGAAACCCCATTTCTATATGACACCCAAATGGTTCTCTGCAAATGCATCCAAGGAACAACCAATGACTCAGTCCAGCTGAAAGCAAGTTGCACATGCCTCCAGGTTATATCTGAGATGGAACAGTGATATGTCCTTATAGAAAAAGAGACACATGCAATTACGTGGACATGCAAGAAATTTTCGATATACATACTGGGTAAGTGAATCTCAGTGTAGAAAAATCCTACTCTTAGATTCAAAACACCTAGACAGTCCTTCTTGCATGTGTTCTTTGGTTTAGACAATTCGACTACTCAATCAAACTTGAATCATGAAAACACCCACACAGCAGATTCCCTAATTAAGGGCACAAAGTTTCAGCTACAGATAACCATGCCCTTGAAGTGCTTGCAGATCTTACCATAGATGCCAATTTTTCGAATCTACAACAACCACGATATACTACTAGAATATGAGCAAGCCCCAAACTCAGATTCTCTCCTGCCCCAAGCCCTCATCTGCTCATTTACACTGTTGCACTGGTTGGCCCGGGCAAACAAAAGTAAATGAGACACTGGGAACCAAGAGGAAATCTTACCCTACATCAAAATCACTTATTGCATGGACCATCATGCCCGCCTTGATGCAATGCAAAACACTTGACAAACCCAAAGAACTATAATTATTTAAAGATTCCAGCAAATAGAGTTAACTTCTTCAGATATCATCACTAAAAACACAAGCCCAAGCAGAAAGCCAATTATGACACTCACTATGGTACTAGACCAATGCCCCTATTTAGATGACAATGAATGACACAATCTCCCGGATCCACCACTTCTCACTCAGAATATTGTGTTTGCTTATAACCTCAGGTGAAGAACTCAATGCAACTGAGCTCATATGTGTGTCTATCTCCTCCAAGACAGATGTCATGTACGCTATGGATGCAGTTCCCATCAGTAGAGGTACCAGGTGGTTTGCCCATCATCCTTGCTGATCCCTGCTGTGGAGAGCGTGTCTTCAAACTTTTGGGGGTAGGATGCAGGCTGGTCCTTGTCCGTCCATGGCAATTTATCTGCCAGCATCCTTTTTCTATCTCTGTCTCGTCATCTGTCGTCCAAGTATTTCTGGCGATGCCACACTTCGTCCTGGTATTCTTGTTGAAGCTTGAGCTGCATCAGCAGTATCTCATGGAGTTCTCTTTTGTGCTGTTCCTTCTTCGCTTCGATTTCTCTGGTTCAGCACTCTTCCGCTTCTCTATGTTCAATCAGGCCCCTTGCCATCAGAACAAGAAATGTCTGGTGGATCCATGTGAGAGGGAATATTAATTGAGGTGAGAGATCTATGGACAATGTCATTGATAGCGAAAAATGACCTTGACTCTTCAAACAGCAGAGAGAATGAATGCCAAACTGATTTGCTGAGGATTCATATTGCAGACAATGTTGGAATGACAGGTAGGAACACCCAATTGCAAACAAGTAGCCACCCTGATCATATCGTCATCCATTCGTAGGCCTAAGGATGACATGGGAAGGGCATGAATCTAGGCTCCTAACTGCTTACTAGCTGCAGTCCTACTCCATACCCGGGTAAGTTTAGGAGAGAATCAAAAGAGTCCTGAGTATGTAGACCAACAGGCTTTCTGTTGTGAAGCCATGGCACTGAGAAACTGAGACAGCACTGAGAAACTCCAAATAGCCCTCAAGAACCGTGTGAAAGCTACGTGTAGCTATAAACTACAGCACCTATAGCTGCTGCTTCCTGAAGAAAACCAAACATGTTTTTCGATCGTGCATTCAATAACCATTTTTAATGGCCAGCCTCTGGAGTCCAATAAGCAAGGTGCCTTCCCTGCCTAACAAATCACATGACCACAAATCCTAGACAGTAATTAGAACAGGAACAGTAATGAGAACATTGAACATTACCATAAATGGTAACACTATAGGTGGGAGTAGATTAAAGGATACAATGCATGTACATGATTGGTTATAACAGAAGGTGAGCGTAGTGTAATAATTCCTTGTAAGGCAATAATGTGGGAACCTGGCTTGGTATATAGCCTGTTTAAGAGAGCCAAGCCAAGGAACTAGAGAGGGAGAGGCCCCAGAGATTTATCAGTACAGTGTAGTTTTCTTCAAAATTGTTGATAAAAAAGATTAAGTTGTACTGAACCATCACCCTTGACCTTGTGGATCTCTGCCTCCATTCAGGTGAGGATTGAACACACCCAAATGATGTTGGTGGCATAACAACAAAGTCCATGTGGCCATTCCTATCATCATCCTTCTCCTTATCTCAAGCTGCTGTTTATCATGCCAACAGTATATTTATCAGCTCTAAATATTCATAACCTTTTTGCTAACACATCATTTCCAATCTAGATTTACCAGGTTCTTTGCTAGTCACCTTCTTAAATGTCACTGTGCATCAAATTGTTCTTCATTCCTCATTCAGCCTCTGCTTCAGCCAAGGTAAGTGATATAAATTTGAACAAGCCTGCAGAATAAAAACAACATTTAGCTAGTTACACCTCAAATTACAACAGTGTAGCTATTTATATTACTGGCCATATATGGATCAACCAAAATTCAGAGAGGAATATTCTCTACCAAAGTCGAGCTTTTTGTTCTTAAACAGCTAGGGGTTCAACCTACTCAAGTCCCTCTTTCTGACACCCTCAAGGTCCCAAGTTCGATCCTAATCTTCTTAATTTTTTCCTTTACCAACATCGGGAAATTCTGTGGGACAGCTATGACAAAAGAAAAAGGAAGGGGGGAAAAGTAGCCATAAGAGATTGCTGACTGTCTGTAAATGTAAAAAATAATTAAAATATATATATGTTTAAATGGCGACATCTAGTAGAAGGCACCGCTCTCGCCTGATGCTCTTCTTGTTCTTCCTTACTCTCCTATTAAAATTAAGACTATCCTACTGGCTCTTTTCAGAGCCAAACATCCACCTCTTCAGCTACATTGTTTTTGCCCCTGATATCTCGCTCCTCGCAACCGTCCCACTCACTACTTGATTTTAATTTCTTCCTCAGCCTTCAATGCATCTATAGACATAGATTGCCAGTTCTATCTGTCCTTCCAGCATGGCTAATATTGGTTGCACACAACTGGCCCTCTCAGGTGACATGGAAACCAATCCTAGCCCTAGCACCCCAGACACAGTTAAATGTGTGTGTAACACCAATGCAGAAGAGGGAGACATGATCCTGTTGATCTCACTGCAATTGCATCAAAATTTCAATTACTTTAGCAGAAACACACCCATTTTCATGTCCCCACTGTAACAAATCATCAGTCCTCCACTGGTCCACCATTGCCAACCTAGTACAAAAAATGGAAACCAATGTCCAGACACTTGTACTCCTGGTGCAAAACACCTAGGATTTAATGTCTATGCCAACTCAAGCTGAGCTGGACACTATCTGTAAAACTGTTTCCTTCCTCCCTTTCTTCAGCCCACCCACCTTCTACTTCCTACACAGTTATCCCAGTAAGTGTCGAACAATCCTGTTCCTCTTAATCTCTTCCTGTTCAACCAGTTTTTTCTAACATGATTTGTCAAAAGTCTCCTAAGTCAACCCCTTCCACCTGTTCCACTCATGGAACCGACACTGCATCAGATCCTTTCTTATCCTGCCGCTGTCCCACCTCAAACCCATAACTCAGATCTGATGATGCCTGATCAGCCTATCGCCGTAACCACACTCTTTCACTCCTCCACTCAGCAAAACACTACTTCTTCCAAAGACTATCATCTTCTTCCAACTCTAGTTCTTTTTGGAGAGCCATAAAGAAATTAGGTAAAAAAATCATCTTGTATTCCATCTCTTACTTAGCAAGATCAAACTTGTGCTTCCCCTCAGTCTAAACTTGAGGTTCTAAATCACTTCTTTCCAGCTGCTTTAATAAGTCTTCTCCCACCCCCTTCTGTAATCACACACCATCTCCTCCACCCTTCCATTGCCCACCCGAGCTACTCTGCTCACCGGACGAGATTGCAAGTCTTCTAACCTGCATTCCCACCAAGTAATTGACTGGCCCTGATACACTCTCTGCCAGAATGTTTAGATCCACAACTACTTCCATATCAGTTATCTTTAATTCCTTCCTCTCTACCAAGGTATTAGAATGCCCCATTATTTAACTACACATGAACTTATCACCATACAAGATGTTTTGTCAAACAGTCAGTTCAGCTCAGGTCTGTCTACTAAAATAGCCGTAACTCAATCCTGGTTTATTTTCCTGGATGCCCACAAGTGTGTCTGTGCAATCTTTCTAGAAATCAAGACTCTGTGTCACATAGACCACTCTTAAACACTCTATCCTCACTTAACACTCCTTCTCATCTCCTCTGTTGGCTCACTTCCTATCTTACGGATCGGTCAGAGTGTCACTATCTTTGGTGCTTTCTCTTCTTCATGTCATACATCATCTGGACTAACTCAAGGATCTATTCATGGTCCTCTTCTCTTTGTTCTATACATTAACGACAATGCAAAGCTCCCACTCTTGACATCTTCTACACTTACTCTCTATGCAGACGATATCCTCCTCTCCCACCCCTCCTTCTCTTCCACTTCTTCCTTAGATTCAGTGCAATCAGACATTGACATTATATCATCATGGCTATGTTCCCATCTCCTAATAATTAACCCTAATAAAAGCAAGTACATGATGATCTCTTGTAAACCCCTCGCATAGTCATCCTCCGCTGTATTAGTCCTCAATAGCACTCCCCTTGATCTCGTAACTTTATTTACATAGTCAGGAGTTACTTTCACCTCTAGCCTCTCCTGGAACCTGCACATTAGCAAAGTATGTACTAAATCAATTTATTGCAAACTTTATGAACTTAACCTCTCATATGCTAATTAAACTTTACACTACATTAGTTCTCCCTCATCTAATTACTGCTCCTCTGTGTGGTCACCTTCTCCCTCTTCTTGTAATTCCAAATCCTTAGAATGCATTCAGCACTTTGCACTCACTCTGTACTCACAATGGACTCTGACTATGCATCTCTCCTCTCCACCCTTAAACTTCCTAAACTCTCAAATAGACATGCCAGGCCAAGTTCCTTGTAATATACAAAATAATAAAAAATTACATCCACTTTCCTCCAGACTCCATCCAACCCCATCAAACATCATAGTCCCCTTCTCCCACACTGCCTGTTTAATTGGCACTCAAGATCACCAGTTCAAACATGGGTGGAATTCTTGGCTTAAATTTTTCCCCCCCTACCAATGTTGGAATATTCTGTGGGATGGATTTAGAGAGCCACTGAATGCCACACAAGTTGAAAGAACTAGTGCTACAGATGGCGGGTATCTCACGTAGTATAGAAATGTATATTGGTTTTATCCCTGTTATTAAATGGCCGACAAAGAAAACAAAGTTCATATCTCTGATAAGATTCACTTTAGCATATCCTAAACGGTCATTTCAGTCAATTTTTACTCCCAAAACATTTTGAATTGCCTTGAACCCTTCATGAAGCTAGCAAACCTGCACGGTAAAAAATCAGTTTGAAGTTCTGAAATCCATATTCAAGACCTTGTATTGGGAAGTGTAGTGGCACTGGTTTGCCCCTCATCTATGTTTTCCCACACATAATTTGCATACAATATGTAATAATCTTCCAGAAAAGTCCATACCTTCCAATGTACTGCAATGGCACATTCATTTCTCCCTTCAGCATTAATCTGTTTCTCTGTTCAGCAAAACACAAATAGGTAAAGCCATGAAAACGCTCATGGACCTTCAAAAAACAATGGAAAACTACTTTGCAAGCATCTGTGTACATAGGCATATATGTCTACTGGCAAACACAGTAATTATTAACATCTGTGATTGGTTAATTCTGGCATTAAACTGAGTAACTTCTCGTAGGTACCACCTGCTTGACAATTAAATAGGAAGAAAAAATTCTTTTAAAAAAAAATAGTCAAAAAAAGCAATGGAACAAGAATTTACCAATGTAGACAGCCAATATTTACAATCTCTGATTTTTAGTGAGATATCATTTTCCCAAAGTGTTCACTGTCTCACAACTGCATATCTCATGATTAGCAACAAATCTCCTGTGAAATAAATCCACGAAAATTTATGTAAATAGCCCAAACCCTGTGAAGACAGAGAAAGCTTGGCTTCAACTTTGGTATATATATAGGAAGTTATGGATTATAAATTCATTCATATGTCCATGGTTACAGGAACACACTAAAAGGGTTTTTTTAATAAGAAGTTTACTCGGTTGTTAGATGAAGCAATCTTTGTTTAGACAGTCTTAACAGTTTTTCGATCAAGCTGAATAATTTTGTAACATGGCTTTTTGTTTAAATTGTGGACATGGTTTTGCTGGCCACTAACTTTATTTGGGTAGCATTTATCTAGTATGTGGCTAACTACTGCTGAGCTTTAGCTGAATAGTAGTTCTTTAACTCCAGTTTTACATTGTTGGATCTCCTTTGTTATCATAACATTCTGTCTTATAGAATATGTGGGACATCTATATATGTTTTGTTGTGATAAAATATAAATATATTTTCATACCTAAAATTAATCAAATATCAGTATTTGGAAGGTCTGCTAATAACTCTGATCAATACCAATGTAACCTCATTTCCCTTACCGGACGAATGTGAAAAATTGAATATTTAATATTCAAGAAGCTGTAATAAGTAGCTTCTGAGCTTTTACTAGTCATTAAGTTGTAGCTAAAGAGAGCCAACTTATGCATGTCAAGAAATATAAATTGATTTTGCTCTGTTGTTGTTTTTCCTCAATCAGGATTTGGCAGAGAGGTGGTATATTTCAAGACTCTTAGCTATAAACCAGCAAGTTACATACTGATGTGAGCAGCTGTCCAACTTTAGGTTCCTATCTCAGATAGGATATCATGACTAAGGTAGTAATAGCATACATGAATGAATATGTAATACATACCTAATATATAAAAATAATGATGCAATAATGACTATATGTACTACTGTATTTATTGATGTATTGTTAGATGTAATATTTTTTGTGTGTGTGATAAGCTTTGAAGCAATCTGTAGGGCACATTGCAGGATAGTTGTGACAGGTGCTCCACTCGTACAAAAGTTGACAATTGCCAACCTCATTTCTTCTGCTACAATCAATACAGTCCCATCTTTTTATTGCCTTCCTCTGAAAGCGATGCAGTGCTTGAAGGTGCTCCACACTCGTGAGGCCTGCCTTGGAGGTTGATCTTAGTGTGTCCAGCTCTTGTGGAATGAGTGATCACCGATATGTGATAAAATATATACATATGAGATATAATTTTACATACATTCTTGCTTTGATTTTTTGGCAGCATATTCAATGGTGTTGCCTACCAAAAACTGCAAGAGTTAATCAATAAGAAGAAATCCTTAGGTGTCCTGGGTGCCATTGATAGATTACTTCCAGACACCACAGTAAACGGTGCTGTAATAGGAGCTATGTCATCTGTGAAATGGTTGTTGTACAGTACCTTATCCTCACATTATAAACAAGAATTTACCTGTTCCAACCTCTGTCCAGGTATAGTGCCGCAAAGTGACTGAGGCTACGCTCTCTCTTCCTTTCCCTTGTCCCATTCCACCTCTTCTACTTCCAAGACCCACACTATTGCCCCTTCTACAGCATTGTACTCCCAAGCTACTGCTACCCACTCCTATCCTACTGCTTTCCCACCAATTCCCATTCTACCCTGACCAGCACTACTGGCTCGACCCAGTCTTCTTCATTACCCTCACTACATTCTCTATAGCTGTCACTACTTGTACAATCAGTTTCAATAGTACACTCATTCACAATACTGTAGCCTTCACATAATAACACCTTCTCAATAATTTACTTCAAATTGTACTCACTCGGTGTTTTTTCCTTTCGACTAGATGCTCTAGCCTTCATCAGGCTATTCCTGATGAAGGATAGAGTATCTAGTCCAAATATAGAGCGAATACAATTTGAAGTTGATTATTGAGAAGGTGATTACAATGTTATTATGTCAACTGAGAGTTCATTGAAAGCAACAGCACATTTGTTTGCTTACAGCTGGATCATGGCACCTGTGGGCCTCAGTTGTGGTCATGTTCAACTACAACCTTTTGTGGTTCTTGTACATAGATAATATCAGCTGTTGACAAAGAGCTAATTTGCATGTCAAGAATCCTTGTTGCTTGTGATTGTGGTAATCCTCATCCTGTAAGGATTAAATAACATGCATGGTGGGGACAGGGGGTAAAGGGTTAAACAGGAAGCATTCATGGATCATTGAATAAGGCTCATTCATGTCCTCTTGAAGTGTGACAAAATATCAATTTCCTAATGTTAATGAAGTCTGTCTTTTTTTAAACATAATGCATAATGAATTATACATAATGCAATAATAATAACTACACATAAAATCTAGAAATCATCACATCTGCATGCGTACCCTTATATATGGTCATTATTAACTCTTCTAATTTCTTATAAAGCTACATGCTCAGTTCTACAAAGTCTTACTCCCTGAGTACTTTAAAAAAATGGATGTGAAAAACAGAGAGAGTATTAGCAGAGCAATGAAGGGCTTATTAATTGCTTGGGATGCTGTCTTTACCACTCGATCTCCAAGGCTTTGAACATCCCTGAAATTGAACTCGAGAATCTCTCCATTACTTTCCTCAACCTCCCTCAATTGCTCCAAGAAGGCACTAGGAACACTGATTCTCTCTTTCAGCCTTTGGAAGCAGTTGTTCGAAGACAACGCTAACAGAAATACCGGATGAAGTGTTGGACTTGGATCTGAGTGACATCTAGTTCAGCCATGGACTGGTTAAAGTAGCCACTTCAGCCACATCTCCTAAGACCGCAAGGACGGTGATGTAATTCCTATTTGTAGTGTCTGTTTCACCCTCCTTGTAGTGCACAAAATGAATCTCTAACTCTGCTTGTTCACAGTCAATTCTGTTCTCTGATCCTTCCCCAGTCTTTCTTTTCAAATGTTCCAGGATAGCTTACATCCCACGACTTGAACTGCAGATTCGGCAAAGAGGTGTCTACGACCATGTCATTCCTGGTGATATCTATAGGGGACTGTTCCTCGCCCGTGGTGCATATTCCTGGCCACTCATTCTGTGCGTTGTAATAGAATTCTGTTTTAGCCGCAAAAGTGCACTGTGCGGCAAGGTAGGCCAATAGAACAGCGGAAGGAATCTTCATCGTTAGAGCAACTGACTGCTGTAGAAATTTAGAAGGTTGATTTTTATACTCAATATGACGCTAATTAACGTTTCCTCGCCCACCTCACAGAAAACTTGATATTGCCGCGCATGGCGAATCTATCTGGAAACGGGACATGCTAGCCAATTGGTAGGAGAAACAACTTGGCTGCAGGAACAACTGGCTACATGGGTAAGTGTTGCGCTGCTTATGCACAAAACAGAGCTATGCTTATAAAGAAGCTAACGAGGTTCAATACTCAGTGGGTTTACTCTGGAAGCGAATATGATGAATAGTTGTGTGTGAATATGCAAACAAGCACACTGTGGTTGCCATGAAATCTCAGTTAGGCTTTATCATTCTGGAAATTATGAGAGCATCCTGCAATGTCCAAAGCGGAGGTGTGTGTGTGTGTGTGTGTGTATGTGTGTGCATGTATGCAGGTGGGTGGGTGTTATGAAGAATAGTACAGTGATTATATCAAGTTGAAGCAAGCGATTCTTCAGAGGTATGATATTAATGAAGAGAGTTAACGCCAGCTTTTCCATGCACCATTCAAGAAAAAAGGTGAAACCAATAGGGAACTTGCCATTATGCTTGGAGATCTTGTGGTAGAAATGGACACAATAACGTGGGTTAGTACGGGAGCTGAGAGATTTCATAGTACTGGAATGGTTGGTGAATCACATGTACCAAACCCAGTCCTAGATTGAAGGGTCAGACCCAGCCTAATCCTAGATTGAAGGGTTCAGGGAGTAGGTCCTTTCTACATGTACCAGGCCCATACCCAGACTTCCGAAAAGGGGGGTTCCATCACTGGTGTTTTGTAATCTTTACCTAATTACCTGGTAAATTTACAGTAGAGCCTATAGCTGCCTCGTATCAGGAGTTTGTATGCTACATTATGTTTTCTGACCCCAACGCGATTGCATACTAAAGAACATACGTTTCGGTTACGGAACACCCAGTTTCCCAAGGGGTCCATAACTCTGAGGTCCTACTTTATATATTATATAAGATATTATGTTATTAAAAAAAAATGTATCCAAAAAAATATATATTATTTTGTTAACTATAAATTGTATACTTAATAACAAAAAATATACATATTACTATGGATATATACAACAAAGTAGCCTCTGCCACAAACATTAAATTAGAATTAAGTTAATTAAAATTGAAATACTATAATAATTAAATCAAAAATTAAGTATAATAATAATAATAAAACAAACAAAACAAATGATGGCCAGTAACAACTATAATATATATATATAATTTTTCCCCCTTCTATATATTAATATACAATCCAAGTCCTATTCCTTTGAAAGCAGTGACCATAAATTTATAACATCCATAGAAATGTGAATACGCAGAGTGTCTTGCTGCCCAACAGGTTTTACATAAGTCAATAAGGGGAGCCCTCTTACCAAGATCTATGACATTACTCTTGATATTTCTATCAATAATTTATTCCTTTTAGGACTACTCAAGAAAAACTTGCAAATACTCTTAACTTTGTCTATCACATTCCTTATCATTGGTAGACTACAAGAACCACCAATTACAAGGTTCAGACAATGGCCAGTGCAGTGTGTGTACACTGCCAAAGGAGATTTTTCTCGGATCAGAGCCTGCAAGCCTACCCCAGCACTAGACATGTTTGATGCGCACCATCATAGAAGTCCTTTAGCACACATGTAGCAATGGCTACCCCCATAATACGAGTTAAAACTGAAAACTTAAAAAAATTCCAAAATTTCAGTATTAGAATCGACAAACCGAACACATAGTGGCATTATTTCGTATTAGAGGAGTTATTTCATCAACCATTAATGAAAAGTATTTAGCATCAATTACTTCTTTTACTATATTATTCTGAATTTTGACCTTCCTACACACATCACTTCATTTTGTATTCTAGGTGATATATATGTCGCATTCTTCATCCTTGGATGCTGTAGATGCATCTTCAACAAAGGATCATGCTCCGCTAAAACATTCACGAAAGCAAGAAAGTTTCCAGGATTTCTTGTACGGTTGTGACTCTCCTTGTCACCTCTTAGTGCAATACACTGTCGACCACAAAATAGAATACCTTCAGCGCAACACTTCACAATATGCATGTTGTCTCGTATATTTCGAACACGTTCAGCATTCATACGAACATCAATATTATGCTCAGGTTTGTCGATGGACTGTATATAGCAGTGCTATAGCATTAGCAACAGCATTAATATGATAAGCAGTGGAACCATGTGTCCAAGAATTTTATTTACTTTAACCCACTTCTTAAAAGGCTTATTCACAAGCACACCACATTTAGTCCTATCTGAAGCTAGCAAAGCACAATATTTACAAAATCCACCATCTATTGCCTTGCTATATAGCTAGCTACTAACCATGAATATTTTTGGAGCCATTTCCCCTGAAAGCTCCTATTACACCCGGAATCGTACACCTTAGGAAAAGTAAACATACTTCCAGGTATAAAGTGCTTGGTTAAGATCTTGTACTTCTGTCCAAGAGATAAGGACTTTACAGCATCTTGGACTGCATCAACTGAAGACCACATTGTAGGCTTTATAACACAGCTTATATCCACATCACTGGAGATACTATTAATAGCTGCAGCCTCTTCAATTCTAGTAGCAACACTACCACATGTATTACCAGCCCCAGAATCATCACTGCTCTCATTGTCACTGCTGCTATTCTCATCTTTATTGATACATTTCACTGCTTCCTCTTTTTCACTTACTACTCCACTCTGCCCTGGTTCACTCCGCTCTTCTTCGACTTCTACCACCCTTTTGAAATATTTCAGAAGCCCGCTAGAGGTGCCAAACTCTTGCTCGCCATCATCAGCTGCCAACTCTGCTCAGAAAAACAATCACACGTGACGTACGTACTTTACCAGCTTTTCTGCAAGTTGAAAGGAGCAAGAGCATTTTTAATGATGGCTTGTGTCTTTGTTGCTCCACAAGCAAACCCTTCAGCTATTTTACTATCTGGGAACATATTTTTACACAGTTTTGTGAAGTGGTCTCCTGCAGAAAATGCTAAGTTATGCTCTGCTATGAAAATTGTGAAGCTGTAGTAACCTGCTCATTAAGTGACTGAGATAGCAAGGATGTCATTGTAGTGAAAGCTTTGCACCATCTTTATGGTGTTTACTATCCATATGTTGCTTCACTTCACATAATCCTCCACCACCCACTGAGAGATCGATTACACAGATGTTGCAGTGGGCATAACTTGTTCCCTTTCTACTTGATGACATGTGTAGCATGTCCATTCATCTTTCCATTGCAGATTCTTTTTGGAGGTGGGGTTCAGCCATTTTCAGCAGCAATGAGCAACTAAAACAGCTGGTGATCTAAAGCATGCAGCTGCTTTGGCCACAATGTAATCATGGCATAATGTGCATATTGGACCTTGATCATTAATTAATGGGGCTCATTTTTACCACACAAAGGAAATGTGTATAATTATTGGTCATTAATGGGGCTCATTTTTACCACACAAAGAAATGTGTATATTGGACCTTGATCATTGATGGGTGAGAATCCCTGGACAAATGTAGCAAATCCCTGGACACCGGGACAGAATCTTGAAAAGGCTAAATCCCTGGAGAGTCCAGGGCATCCCTGGACGGTTGAGAGGTCTGCCAGCCTAGTCCTACATTGAAAGGTTCAGAAGGGTTGGTGTTGGCTAGATGTACCCAGCCTAATGCTAGATTGAAGTGTTCAGAGGGGGTGGGTGCTTACTACATGTACCCAGCCCAATCCAATTCAGAGGGGTGGGTGCTTGCTACGTGTACCCAGCCCAGGGGAGTAAGAACCATGGGGGGCATGGGGGCCATGGCCCCCCAATATTCAACAGCTAGGGGCCCGGCCCCCCCAATATTATGAAGGATGTATCATTGCTTACCCCTTACACCTCTACTATCTATGTAAACTTGGCACAAAATAGCTCAGTAGGTGGTTTTAACCAAGGGGAGACAGTTGCATTTTTTTAATTTTTACTTATGGTTACAATTTTAGAGCTCCGTAGATTCTGCAAACTTCATGGTATGCACTTGATATATAGCTCAAAAGATAGGTCTCTCTGTGTGCTCTCTTTTGATACTAAAATAGATGGACTACCCATATTGGTGTCATGCAAGCCATAATCAACTATGAAGCACTAAGGGAAACAATGGAGATTCTCATGGAATGGATGACTGTTCTAGATGGGCAAATGGTATGCTATCGCTTATGGATAAATTCTGCACATATTTTGGATTGGAGCTATCGGTATTAATCTTCAGTATGAATGAACAGCTGTCCATTTCCCTTCAGGCAGAGGAGACTAATGTTGATGACTGTTTTATGGCTATAAATTGTGTATTCGCTCACTTGAGAGAATTCATACCGATCATCATTTTAAATCTTTCTATGATTCTGTAGTAGTGAAAGCATCGAAAGTGTGTTGTGATCCTCCTGTTCTACCACGCCAAAGGCAGTTTCCAAGGAGATTAGATCATGGAGCACCACAGCATACCTTTACATATATTGAGGATTATTATAGAAAGGAGTATTTTGAGGCAGTTGAACGTATGAAGGGTGAACTACAGAGACAATTTCAGCAAGAAAACTTCATTTTCGTGAAGACTATTGAATCATTGTTGGTGGACAGTGCAAATGGCAAAAGTGTTTCACTTTCTGCAAGACTGAAAGAGTTGTATGGCAGTGATATCAACATGGATAAGTTGGAAATTCATTTAAAAATGATTCCAGATATAAATGAAGGCTACACCCTTGGATGGTATCACAATCCAGAAAGTGACCAGAGTTCAGACTATTTGTGACATTCTAAACCACCAATCTGGTCTCAAGAAAATCATCACAGAAGTCTACAAACTCATTAAAATCTATCTTACCATTCCAGTCACCACTTAATTTGCTGAATGCAGCTTTTCTGCTCTAAAACGCATAAAAGACTACCTTCGGAACTCCATGACACAAGAGAGGCTAAATCATTGTATGCTACTGCATATGCATCGCAAAAGAACAGATAAACTAGACCTTGTTGATGTGGCCAGAGAATTTATTTCTAGATGCGAGAGAAGGAAGAACTTTTTTTGAAACTATAAATAATTTTTACTATTAGCTATAAAACATGCATTTGTTCTTTGCTCATTTTTCACTAGTCTTATTAAAAAAAATATATGGGTCTCAAAAATAGTCTGTGTTAGTGATTGGTTGCATGCATTCCCTCGACAGCAACATTCATCGGTTCGGCCCCCCCAATCCATTATATGTTCCTACTCCACTGCAGCCTAATACTAGATTGAAGGGTTCAGATGGGTGGGTGTATGCCACATGTACCCAGTCTAATCCTAGAATGAAGGTAAGGGTGGATTCAGGGGTGGGGAGCCTTTGGGGCCTAACCCCCCCCCCCCCCCCCCCCCTCCCAATTTAATGATATTCGTATGATTTTTTCCTTCTAATATTTGTCTTTTAGCATAATAATATTTATGAGGCGACAGGTAAAACACCATAGGCATTAGCAACTGTAGTCAACACCTGATCAACACTTAGCACAAAATGAGAAAATGAGGAGTACATGTCCATGTGTTTGAGATAATACAGGCCAGACCTTCGGCTTCTAACCTTCAAACTACTGTGTCAGCTGCAACAGCAAGCATACAGTGTGGCTTTCTATCAGAGCAGTATCATTGTTGGGTCAGATCATGTCTAAAAGGGCCTCTATCTCAAGAGAACCTCCTGTAAAGCGAATGGCCAAGACCAAGGATCTACGTCAATATTTTTCTAGCAAGAAGTAAGCTATAGCTACGTTTATGACCTATGAGACAGGGTGATTTAATTAACATGACTAGATTTATTTATTGTTAACTTAGTTCTGGAACCTCAGTACTACCTGGTGGCAGTTCCAGGAGTGCCTCTCTTCATACATCCCATTCAGTCTGGAGAGGTGCTGATTCTTTATCAGAAGATGACCAATCTAACTCTCTCATATATAGCTTGTGGCTAAAAGCAATGCAATTGTGTCGGTGAGTAGCAGCAAGGATAGTGAGGGCACATGTACCAATTCTATTGTTGACGTTGAAGAGAGTGGTATAGGAGGAAGCAGTGCTTCAGATTCAAGTGAAATTCCTCCTGATGTACATTCGGGAGACTTAGGCCAGCTAAAATCCCTGAGCAATAATGAGAAATTGTTTCTTCTCAAAAACCATTTTATTTCAACCAAAGGATTTCAATTCGCCACACGTACCTTCAAAGCTCAGAAATGGCAGTTTCAAAATAGTTGGCTGGACAAGTAACATAATCTCGGTCATAAGATGGTGGATTTTGCTTGTTTTGTGATCTATTTGGCCAATGTGAAGCATCCGTATAAGAGTTATGGGTTCTGGTCAAAAGGCCTATAACAAATTTTAAGAATGCGATTGAGAAGTTAATTCTTTCCAAGAGTAGGAAGTCCCATCAGCTAGCTATGGAGAAAGAATGGCATTTGCTGCTGTGAAGGAGAACAGAGTGGCTTACATTGATCAACAAATTAGTTCAAGCCGAGCTGAAATTATTGCTGGAAATCATTTAAGGCTCTTTTCCATTGCTTCAACTATCATTTTGTGTGGGAGACAAGTAATTGCTTTTAGAGGACATCATGAAGATGGGTTTCAAATAGAATCTGAAAGTTCAGTGAGACAAGGCAACTTCCTATCCTTGTTGGTTTTTTGCATCGATGCTGGTGATGAAGTTCTCAGAAAATATCTGCGTACATGTGATCGAAATGCAATGTACACCAGTAAAGAAATACAAAATCAAATGATTCAAATTTGTGCGAATATTATTCGCAATAAAATTTTACAAAAAATCAGAGAAGCTAAGTTCTATTCTATTATAGCTGATGAGGTAACTGATTCATCCAATGATGAGCAGCAGTATTCAATTTGTTGATGGTTACACTCCACAAGAAAAGTTCCTTGGTTTTTATGAGTTGTACATCGGTTAACCACAGGTGCGGCGATAGCTAGCGATCTGCTGCAGCAGCTGATTACATGGCAGTTAGAGACACAATTTCTTCGAGGTCAATGTCAGAGGAAACTCTGACTGGTGAACACGAAGTCATTACGGAACCGGATGTCCCTGAAAAGGAGAACATAAAAGGCATGACCACAACCACCAAACATGTAATTAGTGACTTCGTAAAGCACTTACCATCGAGAGGGAACTCACCCGACTTAAAGGGCGAGGTCGAACAGTTTACGGAGGGAAAGCTTCTAGAAGTTCCATAGACGCCCGTGCTAGTGGTCGAGAGGATCAGCTCGTAAATTATAAAAGAGAACTGTAGAGAACTGAGAGTTAGTGAGAACTATAGACTGATTTTATGAACTGTTGTAGTGATTGATTGTATACTTGCTTGATTGAGTTGTATACTGTGAGGCTTATGTTTAGCCTATTTTGATCTATCAAATACAACAGTACCTTTTCGTAAGGGTGAGTAAATTAATACCGTGTGTGGATTAATTTCGTCGCTAACTGAGGTTCTAGTGGGGAACTAGGAATAGGTTGGTGTTTAACTAAGTGCGGATCAGCTTAGAAACCAAAGAGTGTTCTCTAAGGGAAGGGTATTTTTGTTACATTGGTGGCAGCGGTGGGATAGACTAGCTAAGTGAAGGGCTAGTTTATTGTGATAGTAAAAGACCTAAGGTGAGAGGTCACACTACTCTGTTCCAGACCTAAGGTGAGAGGTTGCTGGAAGGTGCACTGTGCTAGGCAATTACATTGCTAGTAGACAGGAGAGGCCTACAGTTGCTAGCTAGAAGAGCGCAAGTAGACAGGGAAACAGCCCAGGTGATCACTACCTTGGGGCTTGTGAACTCAAACCCTGGAATAGGATTTGTCGAGTTGTAACCTTCGGGTACACGTATATTTCTGTTGTTTTTGTTATCAAGTGACATTTTGTTGTCATCGATTTTGTGGTGGATTTATACCTTACCAGTTTATTGGAATTGCTAAGAGCGACCCCTTACCGAGTTATTGGATAATTTTCAAATTGATTATTAATTCTCTAACTCAACATGTCCGAAGAACGACAACACAGAAATAGAGCAGGAGAAGACAGATCATTGAGGAGTACAACTGCTCATGCACACTCTGATTCAGAACCTCCTACGTTAGTGGAGGGAGGAGATGGAGCTCCCCTTGACCGGTTCATGGCAAATTGGATGCGGACAGAGGCGGAGAGAGTTCATAGAGAAGAACTCGGGAGGGATGAAGACCGTCAACAACAGGCGGCGCAACAAGAAAGATGGGCACAGCTATTGATGGAGGCTAGAAGACCTGAGCCCCCAGTGGCACTACCTGACCAGACCACCAAAGCTCACTATTCAAAAGTTTATGGAAGGGACTGATGATATGGGGGCATGGCTGGGTGCGTTTGAGGTCACGGCGACAGCTGCCGCATGGCCCCAAGCTCAGTGGAGTACTTACCTAAGGAGCTCGCTATCTGGCCAGGGATTAAAAGCTGTAAATACCTTGTCAGCTGCAGAGCAAGCCGACTACAGGGAGGTTAAGAGAACACTGTTAACTGTGTATCAGATATCTCCGGAAGCTTACCGACACAAGGTTTTTGACATGCCATTTGACCCTAAAAACCCAGACATTTGGATGAGGACGTTTAAGCAAGCCTTTTCACAATGGGTAGAAGCTACAGATGGAGCAGTTTATCACACGGTGCTATATGAGTTGGCAATACAGAGATTGCCCCGGTGGCTCCAAGTACAGATGAGGAATCTGAATCCCAAGGGATATGAAGAACTGTCAAGAGCCGTTGTGAGGTTCCTGACAAATCAGAGAAAAGAGCCAGAAGTGGGAAGGTCGGAGCAGAGAGATCGATACCGCCCCCAGCAGAAAGATACTCCAGCAAGGCGAACAGGACCAAACGAGCCAAGGAATTTACAGTTTGGGTCTAAAGAAGGAAATCAGACTCCCGAGACCTGAAGTCAATACAGTGTTACAGATGTGGTCTGAAAGGCCACATGCAGAGAAACTGCAGGGTAAAGGTGGAAGACAAGAAGGAAGGAGCTCACTTGACTAATGTCAGTCAAGACCCAAGACCACTGAAATGGACAAAATGCGTCAAGGTGAACGGACACCCTATCACAGCTCTCATTGATACAGGTTGTACTAAATCGGTGGTGCATGCTCGCCTGGTGAACAAAGGGGATTATTTACCATGGAAGATCCCTTTTGATACAGCTAATTCCACGCACACCTTATTCCCAGCAGCTAGAGTGATGGTTGAACTGGATGGTAAAAAGTGTCAACTCGCCGTGGGAGTGTCCAATCAACTGACCGCAGACATGCTATTGGGGCAGGATGTCCCGAGGTTCACCAAGTATGTAAAGGAAGTCCTGGAAGCAGATATCCGGGAGGAGGAGGAGGTGGAGTCAGCCACTCCCCCATATGAGCCAGTGAAGGTGTCGACCCTTTCCAACCCTGAGTCAGTGATGGTGACGACCCGTTCTCAACTGAAGACTCAAGCCCAGGTCGAGAAGGATACTGACCTTCAACAAGAGCAGGATGACCCCGTGGTGCACCCTATTGACATGGCGGAAGGAGGAACCGAAACAGAACCAGCGGAGAAGTTGGCAATTGAGAACAGTCGAAATGAGTCTACCTCGCTGAAGGAGAGCAAGGATACAGAGGATGCCTCCATTGACACCTTTACTCCGGAACAGTTCAAGCTAGAACAAAGGAGAGATGCAACCTTGGAAAAGGTCCGAAGCAAAGTCAAGGAAGAGAACAGCCCCTACTTTTGGAAAAAGGGACTACTAATGAGGCGACCCTATCTCCAGAATGGGAAAGACTTATTGATGGTACCAAAGGCAGCAAGAGAGAAAGTCATGCAGCTGGCCCACAACTCCCTCATAGCCGGACACTTTGGACGGGAAAGGACGCTGGATACCATAAGACAGCGGATGGACTGGCCAGGGATTGCAGCAGACATCAAGCTCATGTGCAGCTCCTGCCCTATCTGCCAGAAGGCGAAGCCAGCGACTCTAGTCAAAGCACCCCTACACTCTCTGCCCATCATGGGTACCCCTTTCCACAGGATTGCCATGGATGTATTTGGCCCCCTCAAAAGAACTTCTTCTGGGCACAAGTACATCCTGGTAGTCATGGACTACGCGACCAAGTGGCCAGAGGCTTTCGCGTTGAAGAGCACTACTGCAGAAACAGTAGTGAACTGCCTGATTGAGTTGACAGCCAGGCAGGGAGTACCAACCGAGTTATTGTCCGACAACGGAACCAATTTTATGTCCAAGGTCGTGAGACGATACTGTGATGCTACAGGGATTAAGCAGATTAGAACCTCCCCATACCACCCCCAGACCGACGGTATGGTGGAGAGGTTCAATGCTACCCTCAAGAGTTTATTGAGAAAACCAACTCAGAACTCCAAGATAGAATGGGACAAGTGCCTTCCCTTCCTTCTATGGGCGTACAGAGGGACGAAGCATAGCTCTACGGGATTCTCCCCATTCCAGTTGTTGTTCGGGAGAGAGATGAAGATGCCGCTGGACGAGCTTGTCCGATTCTGGAAGGAGAAAGAAGAACTAAGTGCTGTGGATGCTGTTGAGCACATTGCATTGATGAAGTCGAATATGGAGCTTGTGAACGAGATAGCAACACAGAATGAGAAGAAGGCCAAGGACCAACAGAAAGCTCAATATGACAAGAAGGCTACGGAGAGAGTTTTCGACGTTGGTGACCATGTGTTAGTGTTCCGCCCCAGAAGGCAGAACAAGTTAATGAACGAATGGCAGGGCCCCTTCATTATTACACAGAAAATTACTGAGGTAACATTCCAAGTGGACACAGGATCCACCGGAAAGAGGCTCAAGACATACCACATTAACTCAATGAAGCAGTGGATGTCTCCCACAGCAGCAGTATTTCTGGCACAAGAAGACACAGAGACCGACCTAGATGACCTCTTTGAGATCGAACAAGAACCACAGATCAATCCATCTCTCTCTGATGAGCAGCATCGTCAGCTCTCAAGATTAAAGGAAAAATTTGCTGATGTTATCCAGGATGTGCCTGGGAGGACAACGTTGGTGGAGCACGACATTCCAACGGGTGATGCTCTACCAATACGTTTACCACCATATAGGTTGGCCCATACCTCTCAAAAGTATCTCCAAGAAGAGATAAAGATATTACTAGAACAAGGAGTGATTGAGGTGTCCAAGAGCCCTTGGGCTGCCCCCATCGTTTTAGTACCGAAGAAGGACGGGTCAAAAAGGATGTGCGTGGACTACCGGAAACTGAACACTGTGACGACTAAAGATCCGTACCCCATTCCTCATATTGAAGATTTAATTAGCAACATTGGCAGGTCGAAGTTCATCACGACGTTAGATCTGACCAAGGGCTATTACCAGGTGCCAGTGGGTCGGGACAGCAGGGAGAAGACGGCATTCATTACGCCGTATGGAAAGTATCAGTTTAGGACTATGCCATTCGGGTTGGTGTCCGCTCCATCCACCTTCCAGAGGCTGATGGATCATGTACTGGTCAACCTACAGAGTTTTGCGAATGCTTATCTGGATGATATCCTCATCCATAGCTCCACCTGGGAGGAGCATATGAAGCAGCTGACACTGGTGTTTGAGAGACTGAAAGCAGCGGGGTTACGCATTAAAGAAACCAAGTGTAATTTTGCAGTTAATTCGTGCACCTACCTAGGACATGTGGTAGGAGGAGGAAAGATCAAACCGCTTGATGCGAAGATCGAAGCGGTAAGAAGTTACCAGCAGCCCCAGACAAAGAAGCAGGTCAGAGCGTTCTTAGGCTTGGTGGGGTACTACCGTCGGTTCATACCGGCGTTCTCCACAATAGCCAACCCTCTGACGGAGCTAACCAGAAAGAGACACTCCAATACGGTGCAGTGGAGTGAGTCATGTGAGAAATCTTTTGTGGCCCTGAAAGAAGCTCTTACGATCCAACCTATCTTGACGACTCCTAATTGGGAAAAGAAATTTGTATTGCAGACAGATGCCTCTGCAACGGGATTGGGATATATTCTAAGCCAGATGGGTATGGATGGAGAGGAGCACCCCATTGCCTATGGGTCGCGAAAGCTACTACCTCGTGAACGAAATTACTCTGCTATAGAGCGGGAAGCATTGGCCATAGTGGCAGGTGTTAAGCATTATCGTATCTATTTGGAGGGCACAGATTTCCAGATCGAAACGGACCACAACCCGTTGATACACCTCAACAGCATGAAGGACAGCCATGGCAGACTGGCTCGGTGGGCTTTAGCCTTGCAACCTTATCGGTTTAATGTTGTACATCGAGCCGGTACCAAGAACGCGAACGCGGATGGTTTATCACGAGACCAGGGCTCTCGTGTTAAGGAGGGGGAAATGTCAGAGGAAACTCTGACTGGTGAACACGAAGTCATTACGGAACCGGATGTCCCTGAAAAGGAGAACATAAAAGGCATGACCACAACCACCAAACATGTAATTAGTGACTTCGTAAAGCACTTACCATCGAGAGGGAACTCACCCGACTTAAAGGGCGAGGTCGAACAGTTTACGGAGGGAAAGCTTCTAGAAGTTCCATAGACGCCCGTGCTAGTGGTCGAGAGGATCAGCTCGTAAATTATAAAAGAGAACTGTAGAGAACTGAGAGTTAGTGAGAACTATAGACTGATTTTATGAACTGTTGTAGTGATTGATTGTATACTTGCTTGATTGAGTTGTATACTGTGAGGCTTATGTTTAGCCTATTTTGATCTATCAAATACAACAGTACCTTTTCGTAAGGGTGAGTAAATTAATACCGTGTGTGGATTAATTTCGTCGCTAACTGAGGTTCTAGTGGGGAACTAGGAATAGGTTGGTGTTTAACCAAGTGCGGATCAGCTTAGAAACCAAAGAGTGTTCTCTAAGGGAAGGGTATTTTTGTTACAGTCAAGCTTATGATGGAGCAGGGTGCTATGGCAGGGAAGTCAAAAGGAGCAGCTGCACATATCACCAAACAATATCCAAAGGCAGTATACACCCATTATGCTGCACACAGATTGAATCCTTGTGTAGTAAAATGTTGCAGTGTTCGACAAGTAAATAATATGATGCAAACTGCTGAAAAAATAGCACGCTTCTTAGGAAAATTGCCTAAGGGACAGCTAGAACTTGAAGCATGGATTGATGACATCATGGATTGTGAGAAACGGAAAAAATTGAAAGAGATGTGCCAAACCAGATGGATAGAGCGTCATGAAACCTACAAAAAATATTCTGACTTGCTATTGCCAGTAGTCAGTTGTCTAGAGGCCATTGCTACAGTTCAGCAACCAAGTACAATCGAGATTCCTGATCTGATGCTCAAACACTCCAACTGGCTCTCTCTGTTTTCATTTATTGTGTCTTTAGAAGCTACACATAGCGTTTTAGCTTATACTCGAGGGCTGAGCGTGAAGCTTCAGGGGCCTTATGTGGATGTAGCATATGCCTATCATGAAGTAATGAATATAAAGGGTGTTCTTCATGGATCAAGGTCAAATGTGAATTCATTTCATATTCGAATCTACACAAGAGGTCTTAAAATGGCTGGAAGTGTTGCATGGAGGAGTCCAGACTACGTCTAGCTAATAAACAGCAACATCGCAGACACAGAATTGCAGTGATTATTTCTGTCTAAATCTCAAAATTCTCTTGCTGGACCACCTGATCACTGAGCTTGACACCAGGTTTGATGAAGCTTCATCTCATATTGCTGAGTTCATGCTATTACTTTCTTCAGCAAACACTAGTGGAGAATCCACAGTGACACACTCATTTGATTTTCTTTTGGGGTTCCATGAAGATGATTTACCACTTCCATCAGCTTTTGATTTTGAATTTGTCATGTGAAAACAAAAGTGGGAAAGTCAGACTCGGCTGGTCTCTGAGCTAGATATCCCTCCAAAACCCTGACAACATACAGACAAGGATTTTCCCCCTAACATTTACACACTTCTGCACATCATTGCCTCACTTCCTGTTACCTGCTGCGAATGTGAACGATCTATTAGCATGCTATGATTGATAAATGCACCACTCTGTAGCAAGAAAGACTGAATGGGTTAGCAATGCTCTACCCCATCATCAGGATATAGATCTTACTCCTGAAGAAGTTGTCAAGGAATTTGCTCTATGTCATCCCTGACACATGTTGCTGTAACTCAATAATTTTTGTACTTTACCTTCATAATATTTTGGGTCTTTATATAATACTTCATTGTACTCCTAAAACCTGTCAAGTTTTGGCATGCTCTTATTTTGGAACCATTATTTGGCACATGTGGAGACTTTCCAGACAATGTGTTGCATATTAGCTGCCACCCTTTTTAAGTCATGGATCAGCCCCTGGAGTGGTATATGTAACCAGCCTAATCCTAGATTGAAGGGTTCAGAGGGGTGGGTGCTTGCTACATGTACCCAGCCTTATCCTAGGTTGAAGGATTCAGAGGAGTGGATGCTTGCTACATGCAACCATCCTAATCCTAGATTGATGTGTTCCGTGAGGTTGGGTGCTTGCTACATTATATTTAGCAATCAATCAATAATAAATAGCAATTCAAGGTCTGACTTCTAACTTGTAACCTAGGATATATATATATATATATACATTCTAGAAGCTTCTAGACCTATCAACATGACCATATAAATACACACGTTCAGACTACTTAACAACTACAGAAAGGTTATAGTTCAGTTCACTACATTTTCTTCCCCTTAAGCAATATGCAGACCTGTCTCACGCTCATTGCTTTGCATGAAGTAAGTGAATTCTACCAATGTGAACTGTGACCCATTGTCTGATACTACTTGTTTGGGTAGTCCTTAGAAAGAAAACAGTGTCTGCAATGTTTCAATTGTCATTTGGGAAGTGGTAGATGGCATGACAATAACTTCTGGCAATTTTGAGTGGGCATCGATGATGATTAAAAACATCTTGCTGAGGAAAGGTCTGGCAAAGTCCTTTTCCACAGAGCATCTGGTCACACCCACGAGCGTAATGGTATACTGATGCAGCGGCAGACTTAACTGCCTCATATGTCAAGCATGACTTTGCCAGTGTCTCAATGGCCTGATCCAATCCATTCCAACGAAAATAACTGTGTGCATTCACCTTTATTCGTACGATTCCAGGATGAGTGTTATGTAATGATCGTAAAATGCTTCACTGTGCTTTAAGTATTATCACCCAAATTCCCCACATGAGACACCCACTTTCAATACCAATTTGGCCATACTGTAACTGGTATAGTTTGAGTTCCTGAGGTACATACTGTGGCCATCCACTCTTGACATAGCCACGTTGTCTTCCTATGTGGCCCTTTGAATCTCTTGTGAAGTAACTGGTGTAGCGAATGAAGTTGGCCTATATTAAAAAAATGAACGCCATTTCTTTAGTCAATGATAAATTGCGTGCAAGGGATTGTGGCAGCCGGGAGAGCCCATCAGCATTGTAGTGCAACTGTGTTGGTTTGTATTGGATGTCGAAGGTGTAAGCTGTCAACAGAACTGCCCACTGCTGGAGTCGAGCAGCTGCCAATGAGGGAATGACTTTCTTTGGCCCGAAAATAGTTGCGAGTGGTTTGTGGTCTGTTATGAGATTGAACTTCCTCCCGTACAAATACTGGTGGAATTTATTTACACCAAATATTAGTGATCGAGCTTCTTTTTCAATCTGTATAGCTAGTAGACAGTGTGCGTGATGCAAATACTATAGGTCTCATGGACCCATCTGGAAGTACATGGGATATAACCCCCAATGCCATAGCCAGATGCATCAGCAGCGAAGTTGATGGGGAGTCCTGGATCATAATGGGTGAGTACTTGCAGAGACATGAGTTGTTGTTTCGCTGTTTGGAAAGCCTGTGCACATTGGGTGGTTCAGTTCCAACTCCTGTCTGCCTGGAGGAGAGTGTTCAATGGGTGAATCATGGTGGGGATAAGTTACAGATGAACTTCCCATATATTTGGTAGCACTTAGATGCCACTTTGGTTAACTTGATATCAAGTATTCAACCGAGAAACTGGCACTTTGCTTCCTTCATATGGAATCCATGCTCCTCTAACCATGTTAGTACTGTTTCGAGCATCTTCAGGTGGTTGCTTCATCCTTCAAACTGACAAGAATGTCGTCGATGTAGCATATGACTCCTGGAATTCCTTGCAGCATGGAGTCCATCAGTTTCTGGAACGAGGCTGGTGCTGAAGCAACTCCAAATGGCACTTATACAGCCATCAATGGGAGTTAATGACACAGTAGGAGGCAAACTTCTCATCCAACGGTACCTGTAAATAGGCTTGAGAGATTTGTAAAAACCTTATCTCCTGCTAATGTGGCAAAGAGATTGTTTAGCCTGGGTAATGGGTACTGGTCCACTGCTAGATTCTGATTAATGGTGACCTTAAAGTCTCCACAGATACGGAACCGCCCATCCTTCTTTGGCAATGCTACAATAGGTGCACCCACTCGCTGTGATCAATTCGCTCAATGACTCCTTGTTTCTCCATTCTGTCTAGCTCCTGTCCAATGGCATTCTTGATGGCAAATGGCACCAGACGAGGCTTTAAAAACTTGGGAGTGGCATCTGGTTTCAAGTGCAAGGTTGCTTGGTAGGCTGGCACTGTCCCCAGGTCATCTTGAAATAGTGTTTCATGTTGCTGAAGTAAGGTCTTTACTGTTGCTGGTTATGTTGAATAGACAGCTACAATTTTTCCCCAGTCCAGCTTGATATATTTAAGCCAATTGTGATACTGCAAACTAGGCCCATCACCTCGAATGACCACCAGCACAAGTTTTGCCTCTTGACTGCCATATACTGTACACGCATATGGAGGTTTTCTGACTAGTGATATTCACTCCTCTGTGTATGTTTTGAGCAGGAGATCTGACTTGTACAACTTTAAAATTGGGAAACAGTGCAGCCATTTGGGTTCAACTTGTTTGAATAGAGCTGCCATGATAACGGGCAGAGACTTTGTACTGGGCAGTTGGGGAGCCAGAAAATCACTCAGGAGTGAGTAAGTAGGTGCTCCAATGGAGCTCAATAAGATTGGGACTCGTTTGTCCTCTGGAACATAATTTGAATTGAAGTAGAGTTGAACTCATTCCAGGTATGCCTTGATAGTATCAGACTCAGGATGAAAGATGTCAATGATACCAAATATAGTGGCCATTGAGAGCGAGTAAGATGCAAAATCCTTGTCGCCAAATATGGCATATTTAGCAATCGATAATAGCAATCAATAATAGCAATTCATAATAGCAATTCAAGGTCTCATGGCATCTAACTTGTAACCTACGCTTATAGATTTATAGTCTTCTTGAAGCTTCTGGAAGACCTATCAATATGACTATAGTAGCTGACCAACTATACATGTTCAGACTACTTAACAACTACAGAAAGGTTACATGCAAGTTCACCACATACCCAGCCTAAACCTAGATTGATTGGTTCAGCGGGGTGGGTGCTTGCTACATATACCCAACCTAATCATAGATTGAATTCAGAGCGGTTGGGTCCTTGCTACATGTACCCAGCATAATCGTAGGTTAATTAAGGGAGAACGACTCATTTTTTAGATAAAATCCCCCAAACAACTTGTGGCTACAATTTTATAGCTCCATAGATTCTGTAAACTTCATGGTATCGAGTTGATATATAGCTCAAAAGTAGGTCTCTCTGTGTGCTCTTTAAAAAATATTTTTCATGGGTATAACTATATCCAAGTTACTGGAGCTAAAGTAGGGGGAACCTAAAAACCTGAGTGGCCGCATAAATATCTCCAGATTGCGAAGTACTAGAGAGTTGAAATTAGCACCAGTAGCTAGAGAAAGCCCTGGTCTTTGCAACGACTTGTTTCTGGTCGTGTCATCATGACAACCAGCCACGAGAGAGTATTGGTCAAGTCATCAAAACTACCAGCCATGAAAGAGTATTGGTCCAGTAATCAGGACAAACAGCCATGAGAGAATATATTGGTCGTGTTATCAGGACAACCAACCATGAGAGAGTATTGGTCATGTCATCAGGACAACCAGCCATGAGTTCGAATGCATCAAGTCACTTAACAGGAGAAGATGGGAAAGATAAGACTGCCTAAACGCTCTTTGCACTAGGTGGGCAAAAGGAGAGGAAGGTAGACCCCATCATGGTGTTAGTACAAGTGAACAACATTATACTCGATATGGAAGTAGATACAGGTGCTGCTATGTCTATAATTAGCGCTACTACATATCACCAACTATGCCAAACCATTTAGCACCTTCCTTGTAGCAGACCAACAAACAGCTTCGCACTTATACAGGAGAGACTTTGGAGATCCTTGGAATTATTGCAGTTATAGTGGGCTACCAAACCCAGCAAACAGAGTTGGAATTGATGGTGGTAGCTGGAAAGGGCCCAAGTCAGGACCGGATCCAGGAATTTTAACAAGTGGGGGTTGTAGATCATACAGGTATCCAATGGATCATTGGCCATAAGGCCTCCCATTCAGAACACAAAACTGATAATTCACCACAGTTTAACTATCTGAACCACAATTTGAGATGTATCTCATAGTCCTCATATGTTAACAACTGCCATAGAAAATCAACGAAAATATATGTACACATATAATGATAAAATTGATTGATTTAACAGTAGTTAGTCAGTAAAAAGTGACGCCTTCTCAGATGTACCTGCACAAATGCATGGCAAATATCATCCACAGGATGATATATGCACTACAAGGAATCCGCTGTACCTAGATCAGAAAAACGTTCTTCTGTCATTGTAGATCGCATATATGTCTTGATCCTTCTCAATAAAGAAAAAGAGCATTCTGCTTCAGCACTTGTGATCAGCAATGTGCAAGCTATTACTAAAAGGTGATGGATGTTTGGGAATGCATCCATATCACAATTTGCAAGAGCTGATAGGAGACTGTCAGGTAATGAAGTGTCATCACTATGGTCTGCATTCAGCCACATAGCCTGTCACCTCCTGAGTTCATCACTTGCTAGTGACCTAGGAAATGGAAGATCCCTTTCCCAATACAGCAAGTCATCCAGAGCATTTTTGACCAAGTCCATTGATGTGCTATGTATAATTGATGGAATCAAAGAGAGCAATATTTTAGCATGGGAGTTGTCCTCAGAATAATCTCTTTCATTTGAGTGATCAGAGAGTCAAGAAGAGGAATAGCAACTGCTTTGTAGTTGACAATTGGAGTATCGCTTCTATTCCTTTGCAAACTTGTCCTCCTGGGAACAGATTCAGCAACACCGACATTATCTGCCATCTGTAGAATATCTTAATACCAGAAACTGAAAATGGTGTCAATATGGTTTCGTGTGGTTTCAATGTTGTCAATTACTGTACTGACCATTTTATGGAAAGACATTTACAAAGTTGGATCTTGCCCACGCGTACCAACTGATCGATTCCTTTGGTTGATGAGTCGAACAAATTCGTGGCTATCAACACACATAAGGGGCTATACCAGTATACTCGCTTGCCATTTGGAGTGTCTTCAGCTCCTGCAATTTTCCAATGGACCATTGAAGGAGTATTAGAAGGTGTCTCATGTATGTGTTTACATAGATGACATCTTAATCAGGCAAAGTTGAACAAGAATTGAGTCGGTTGGACTGAGCCAAAACACTGAAAAACACTGAAAAACCAGAGAAGTCTTGACGAGATTGGAGGAAGCAGGTTTCAAATTGAAGTGGGAGAAGTGTGCATTTTTGTTTTTGTAACCAGCTGTTGAGTATTTGGAGCATCACATACCTACCGATGGAATTCGACCATCAAAAGAAAAGGTTCGAGCAATAGTTGATACCACCACCTCAGAACATTTTACAGCTCCGTTCTTTTCTGGGGCTGGCCAATTACTATGGTAAATTTCTACCACAATTATCCAACAGGTTGACACCCCTGTACAAGCGGCTACAAAAAGATAGCCGCTGGAGGTGTGGCCCTGAGGAACAGAAGGCATTTAATGAGGCTAAACAGAAATTGAGCACACCATGTTTGCTGGTTCATTTTGACCCAGATCGGGAGCTGTTTCTAGCTTGTGATGCCCCTCGCCGTATAGTGTGGGGGCAGTAATTTTCCACCAAATAAATGATGGCACTGAAAAGCCCATCACTTATATATCACACTCATTAGCACCCACAGAGAAAAATTGTGCACAATGGACAAGGAAACCAATTGTATTCATGGTTAAAAAGTTCCATACTTTTCTTTGTGGCTGCAGATTCACCATCTATTCGGATCATAAACCGTTGCATCATTTGTTTATTGAACACAAGATGGTAGCTTTAGCTCAAATTCAGAGGTGGGCACTAACTGGGAGCATATAGCTACCACATTGTTTATAAACTTGGGAAGGAATATGCTAATGCTAATCGACTAAGTAGACTTCCACTACCAGAATTCCCATCGTTTTCACAGCCAGGAGAGACCATATTGCTACTGGATCAACTACAGTATGCTACAGTTGCAGCTTCTCAAATCAAGTTGTGGACAGATTGAGATCTCTCACTGTCAAGAGTGAAGAACATGGTGCTATGGTTGAAAACATGTAGCTGAGGAAGAACTTCAACTATCCAACCAACATAGTGAAAAACTCAGTCTCTTGGATGGTTGTGTCGTTTGGGGAGGTCGAGCAGTTGTACCCAAACCAGGTAGGAAATTAGTATTGTAGGAACTCCTGCTAGGCCTGGAGTTTCAACGATGAAGAGTCTCTCTGGGACAACTGTGTGTTGGCCATGGATCAATGCTGACCTTGAACAACATGCTCCGAATGTCAGCAGAACAGGAAAGCAACTGCAATAGCACCAATGCATCCATGGAAGTGGCCATCATGGCTATGGGCCTAGCCCAAATACATATATATCATGCTGGACCATTCCAAGGGAAAATCTTCCTGGTGGTGGTGGATGCCTAATCAAAGTGGCTGGATGTTACCATGGTGCCATCCACCTGCTCCTAGCCTTGTTTGCAACCCATAGGTTGTCTGAACTGATTGATCAGACAATGCAACATCATACACCAGTGGGGATTTTCAAGAATTTACAAGGTGAAATGGAATTCACCATGTCACTACTGCTCCATACCACACAGCCATGGGCTGGCTGAGAGAGCTGTGTCGGCGTTAATGGATGGCTTAAGGAAACAGCTGGCGATAGACATGGGTGTCAAGCTAGCATGGCCACTTTTCAACTATCGGACTGTTCCACATATAACAACTGGACTATCTCCAGCAGAATTATTGATGGGAAGGAGAATCTGGACACACCATGACATATTGCACCCAAACATGTCGAACAGGATAAACCAGAAGCAAACTCAGAAGAAATTAGACTATGACAAACATGCCAAACCCAGGGCCTTAGAGCGGGGCACTCCAGTCTATATACGTGACCTTCCAATAGGCTGGAAGTGGTTGCCTGGCAAGATTGCTGCATGTTTAGGTCATCAAACATTTGAAGTAGCCCTGCTCAGTGGCTCGACTCTGTGCAGGCACATTGATCATATTCATATTTGCACAAATGAAGTTTTGCAAAGAGTAGTTGATGACTAGCTTCCGGATTTTCTGTCTTCCCCCGTCATCCCTACTCCGCCTTCATCAGAAATTCCTAATGGAAGCATTCCAAGGTGATACACCCGCAATCGTCAACCGCCACAACGATATTCCCCTTGTTCCAATTAAGGGTGGAAGGATGTAGTAACTTGAAACTCTTTTTTGTGTTTACTGTTATTTATGTAGCAGTAATTGAATTAGTTTTGTGGTTTGTGTTTAATTACCTTATATTGTATTGTGTGGCAGTGCCCAGGGTGAGAGGTCGGTCTGGATCAGGTGGCCAGGCTAGGACCTTGGGGCAACTGGTGCATTGCAGAAAGCCGAACAGAAAGCCGAATTCTTGAATTTGTATTAAAAAGAATCGTGTAATGGGGTAACTTTATAACCTAATCCTAGATTGAAGGGTTGAGAGGGGTAGGTGCTTGCTACATGTACCCAGCCTAATCCTAGTTTGAAGGATTCAGAGGGGTGTGTGCTTGCTACGTGCACCCAGCCTAATCCTAGATTAAAGGGTTCAGAGGGGTGGGTGCTTTATACATGTACCCAGCCTAATCCTAGGTTGAAGTGTTGAAAGGGATGGGTGCTTGCTACATGTACCTAGCCTAATCCTAGATTGAAGGGTTCATAGTGATGGGCGCTTTCTACATGTGCCCAGCCTAATCCTAGATCGAAGGATTCAGAGGGGTTGGTGCTTGCTACATGTACCCAGCCTAATTTTAGGTGCTTGCTATATTTACCCAACCTAATCCTAAATTGAATGGCGGGTGCTTGCTACATTGTACCCAGCCTAATTCTAGGTTGAGAAATGGTTTACTTTGAAGTGACTCACAAACACTAAGTGCTGGACCGGCTCACAAACACTTTTAGCAACTGTGAGTGTGTGATCAAGTTACTTGTACCTATTTCTAAATTATATCAGAATCTGTATTAGAATTTGGAATGGAGCCTGATTATGTGGTAGTGTTTGCAAGTGGACATACCTGTCACTCTGCAGGGCCAATATACTGTAATGCTGCAAGCATCAGGATATGGACTGGACAAACCCAGCACTTCGCTGGACTGCTGGACAGATTTGTGAAATATGCAAAATTACTGGACTGTCCAGATCTTTGAACATTTGGCATGCATGCCAAAGACTCATGCTGTACCCACACACTGTCTATGCCTCAGAGTAGTTGGCCAATTCCTTAGACTGCACATGACCACTTCCCTGATCACTTGCTTATTGTTGAGGCTTGAGAAGTATTTCTCCTCCCTATTTTGCTGTGATCCCTTGCCAAAGCCCCTGACCTCACTCTGCTCAATAAGAATCCAAATTCACTGTAATGTGCAGACCTAACAGTCTACAGCTTGGGATCAGCATTATTAGCTAAGAAGTATGCAATGAGTGAGGCATGACTGATATTCACAATGAGCTATATGCTTTGTCATGTGACTGTTGTCCAAGTGTTTCTGGCGATGCCACACTTGGTCTTGGTATTCTTGTTGAAGCTTGAGCTGCATCAGCAGTATCTCATGGAGTTCTCTTTTGTGCTGTTCCTCCTTTGCTTCGATTTCTCTGGTTTGGCGTTCTTCCACTTCTCTATGTTCAATCCTTCTGCTCTCCCTTTTGCTTCCAGTTCTCTGATTCGACCATTCTTCCACTTCTCTTTCTCTAGTTCGACATTCTTCTGCTTCTCTTTCTCAGGTTCGACATTCTTCTGCTTCTCTTTCTCTGGTTCGGCATTCTTCCTATTCTCTACAATCAATTCTTCTGTTCTCCTCCATAGACAGGATTAATGCCTGGATGGCCTCCAATGGATTGGGGAATTCTGTTGTAGTCCTTGTCATTGGTGGTAGATTGCTTGCCAATCCCTTCTTGATATCCATATTTGTCTCCTCCATGTCGGCCATCTGGACTTGCTCCCTTTGGAGTATCTCTGTTGGCTCCCCTCACTCTGTTCTGTCTGCTCTCTCAAACTTGTCATTTGCCTTCCTCCTTGACGTCATTTCTTGTATAACACAGGGGGAAAATACAACAATGCACAAATGTAAATAATATGCAAACACTATGCAGAATATCAAACAATATACACACAGAAATGCTGAATATGCGCTGAATATGCACTCTCACTTCTCCGAGTTCAACCAAGCTGAGCCAAGCACTGGCCACAGCTCCAATTCTCCACTTAGCCAAACACCAGCTGTCTTCTATAAGTTTCTGGAAAAAATAAGGTAATGCAACACAATAGCTGTCTTACTAACAAGTCCACTTCGATGACAAGGTAAGAGCCACCGCTTGTGTTCTAGTCTCCAACCACAGGAGACCTAACAGATATCAACCTTGGTAATTTGCTGCCACCAGAGTGGATCCCTAACTTCTTCTAGCTAAACCCCAAGCTTGACAAAATAGTTTTAGATCTTAAGTAGCTTATATTAGAACAACAGGCGAGTAGCAGAATATGAAGATAGGACGAGACAGCCAAAGCCTGGACTGCAGAGGGGTTTAAATACCCTTGCAGCCAGGCTTCCCACAGCTTATGGTGTTGATAACAGTGTGAGAGTAGTAGAATTACTGTAATGTCCCTGCAAGACTTATCTAAGAGTGTGAGATGATATCATGACTGTCTTATGTGTTGATAGTCTGAGGTCATGGGTTTTGATAGTCTGAGGTCATGAGTTCTAGATCAATTTATAAATTCTATCTAGTTCTATTTATAAATTCTATTTATAGTTTGATCTTTGCATGGCTGCTCTGCAGCCAGTCAGGGCTGAGGCCTGACAAACTAGACCTTCAGATAGTAGGTTGGCATAGGAAGGTACAAAGAACTCCACACAAGTAGCATCACACAAGCACGAGAATCCTTTTCAAGGGATGATGGAAGCTCCATCAGGCCACTTGCCATCAGAACAAGAAATGTCTGATGGATCCATGTGAGAGGGAATATTAATTGAGGTGAGAGATCTATGGACAACAACATTGATAGCTGCATGCCTTGAAAAATGACCTTGACCCTACAAACAGCAGAGAGAATGAATGCCAAACTGATTTGCTGAGGATTCACATTGCAGATGTTGGAATGACAGGGAGGAACACCCAATTGCAAACAAGTAGCCACCCTGATCATATCGTCACACATTCGTAGGCCTAAGAATGACATGGGAAGGGCATGAATCTAGGCCCCTAACTCCTTACTAGCTGCAGTCCTACTCCATACCCGGGTGAGTTTAGGAGAGAATCAAAAGAGTCCTTAGTATGTGGACCAATCCAGGATTTCTGTTGTGAAGCCATGGAATCAGATGGTGGCTCACAACTATGAACTTATCTCCACATTTCCAAAGCATTATCAGATGCATGTTGCATAGGTGGACATGAAATATCTGGTGCATCAGGTCAAAAGCACCAGAAGCTGATGCCAAAAAGGCAGTGGGTGTAAGCAGTACAGCTCTTCTGATCTCCCTCTTCTGATCTCCAACCACTAAATTTCACCTGAAGTGATGTCTCAAATCAAGCTTGATAATTTCAGTTGAGGATAATGTTGGTTATTCCACTCCGGATGGAACACTGAATTGAAACAAAATCTTGAGGTTTTGGTGAAGAAAAAGAGGAAGAAGATCTTGAAAAGTTTTGGAACTGCAAATGTGTGACTAAAGCAAGCAGAAAGCATGATGAGCATGCCAGTGCTTCCTATAACCTTCAATGAGCCAATCCTATCAATCAATGCCTCTATCACTTGCATTCCACCAATTGGAGAGCCTAGGAGAGTGGCAACTTCTTTATGGACAACCCAAAGACCTGGAGCAGCACAGACTTGCCTAAAGTCTCTAGACAGATTTGTATACTTCTCATGGTTGACCCTCCAAGCCCAACTCCTCAGCCACACTCTCCACTCTGTTAAAAGATCGCTGAATACATCATCCATACTAACCCCAAGATTGGTTTGTTTGTTTGGTTGTTTGATGTTTTTATAAGTTATTCTCATTTATTATTAGTAAAATTATTGTGAAAACAAGAAACAACTTTTAGTAATCAAGTAAGAAATAAATAATAAATAAATACAACTAACTTAAATATATAAAAATGTCAGCTGTGCCACTGCGGCCCTTACCCAGTATTGAAGCGGAGTGAGTTCCCTCGCTGTACTGCCATGGACAACCTCTGGAGTATATAGGAATTGGTGGGATTTTACCTATCTGGGACCTGTTGTACACATTGGCTCAACCATCTAATAAATTCCAGGGATTGACTGATAGCCAGATTCAAGGGTGGAATATTTATTTTTCTACAGCTCTTGCTGCTACTTCCCCTGCTCCACAAATAGGTAAGATGGTGCATAATGTGTCTGGAAATTAGCTAATAATTGCCAAGGAATCATTGTACCATCAGGTCTCTGCTCACCCAATCTACTCAGGCCCTGCAGCTCTTAATGTGATGAAACATTTGCAAGCATCTCTGAATGTTACTCCTGCATGGCGATGATGACGTCCCATGCTCATGTGACACTTCAAACCGTGAATACCCTCACACCAACTTTTGAGCCACAAAGCTGGAAAAGATATGGCTGGCACAAAGGTGCTCCCAGCCTGAGACACACAGGGAGATGGCCCAAGGGAGAAAAATTTAGCCAGACACCAATCCTGTTCTTTATGCAGTCATTAATGTGCCCTGCATCTGGCACACTGTCCAGCAATTATTTGACTTCTTCTGTCACCTTTGAATCATCTTCTGTTGGCATGACACCTGGCCTGTTGTAGGGCCTGCATCATAATAATTGTTGTGTTGTTGTTGTTGTGATTGTTGTTGTTGCATTATAAATACAATGATTTTCTCGATAATTAACTTAAATTTACTCACTTGATGTCTCTCCTCTCCTCTGAAGAAATATGAAAATGTGTAGCTTTTTTAATTTATCCGACATCTTCTCCCTCCTCTCTTATAATGCTTAGCACAATCACCTGAGGCTAGTTTTTGAGATAACATTTAGGAGCTAGTACAGAAATTATATGCATCTTCACTGCCATCAAGTCAATGCATTCTCTACTGCTCCTGCAGAACACTTGCCACTGATGGATCAACATATATATGCTCTAGTGGTAATTTGTTGAGCCTCGAGTTAGTCCATCACAAGGTGACTATGAAGAAAAGAGACAAATTAACTTTAATTCTAATGAATATCAACAAACAACAAAGGGGCAGGGGTGTCAAAGACATGTGACCTAAATGCCAAATACCTCCTCCCCTCACCACTTGAGCATATATTCCATAAGAACTCAGGTCTATACTAACCAACACTTCTTCCTTTACACCTGTTAATGTTCTATCCAACATTAAACTACTTTCCCTTCAATCATTTCCACTTCCCATTTCTCCATTATGCCACCCAATGTTCAGCCCCTTCACTGCCCTAAATCAATCTATCACTAGAAAAATTCCCACACAATTAGAAATGCAGTGCCTTCCACAACACCTTCATCACATAGTCACATCTAACACCCCGACACATTCCACACTTTTCCCAGGGTTCCTGCTGACACTGTCCTCAGCCTAAACAATCTCAGTCTCACTTCTCCCTTGCTATCAAATCCTTACACATATCTTTCTCGTCCAAACTCTTCATAATCAACTTAAGACTCGATTACCTTCCCACCTCTACCTGCCTCCCTTCCTCATGAACATCCCACATGCAATTCCTCCATGGTACATGTGAGCCTACCGTCTCCAACTCTCCTTCCAAGGTCAAACTTTGTTTGCAGCTCACGGAAATATGCCCACTAATCTGGAACCCTACCCAGGCCAACTTACGAATACAGTTACTAAAACTTTCCTAGTCTTATAGTGTCTAGCCTTACCTACAAACATGTTGTTGTAAAAAATTAACACAACAAAGTTGGTGTGTTCAACTATCCGGTATTGTTTTGTTATCTTTGCCAACTGATCTGTATTGCATTATAACATGTGTGGTGCATCAAGTTTGAATCCCCATTTTCATGTTTTCTATCTATTTCAGAAGAATGCAAGCCAGAATTAAATACTGCTCATTCTACAGGATGGTCTACAGCTCATGTGGAAGTTTTGAGTTAGGCCAAGACTTGTCTTCTTACTTTCACAACCTGTTTTGTAGGAATAGCCTAAAACTGCCACAACAGGACATTAAAGTAACCCTTGGCCTATAGACCAAACTATAGAACATACAACAAATAATCTAGCCCTTGGGTTATTTGTAGGGGTGACTATGGCTTATTGACCTGTTATTTTCCAAACACCTCATATTCTACCCCTCAAAATAACCTAAAATTTGCCATAATAAGGTGTTGTCCAAAACAATTTCACATAACACAGTACAAATTGAAAACATTGAGAACGTCAGGGTCTGTGATTATGGCTAAAAGCTAACTTGTCGGGAAGGCATCGATTCATCTGTTCAGAGCTGATGCCAATGTCTGCAGTAGTTCATCCCCTTTTTTTAAAGTTTGCTTGGTATTTAAAGTTCCCTATTGGATATATTCTGTGGGTTTTTCCATTCACTTTGACATGCACATTCCAGGTTTGATTAAAGGTGGAATCATTTTTTTATTTCTTGGTATATATGCAAAATTCCAGTTCCATCTCGAAGAGAAATCCCTACTGTATACAGTGAATATTTTGATTAGGCACTAAAATGTAGTACGTGTTCAAGCGCATGGGTTGAAAATTAATTTTAGGAAATTGACCATGCACTTGACCACTTCTCACATTTTAGTAGAGTGTAGGGCTTTCTCTTGCCATAGGTACTAATTATAGCTGTTTAGTACTTTCTGATTAGGAGCCACGCTGTTGCAAAATCATGCGGTCAGCTTATGAGGTCTCCCGACTTTGGCTAAAGAAATTTTGGAATAGTTATATATACCAATCCAACATCTTTTTATACCAAAAGAGAGCACAATGAGAGACATATCTTTTGACCTAAGATCAAATTCATAAGCTGAAGTGCAGAATCTATGGAGCTTCTAAATTTGTGACCAGTATATTTCCTATTTTTGTCCCCCCTTAAACAACCATGTTTAGTCCAGTTTTCGCAAATCGGGTCACATATATTATAAAATCGTGCTAGACTTTTCCTTTTTTGTTGGGTTCCAAATTTATTTCATTTCTTCGAAGTGGAAAGAGAACCTCCCACACACACTGAAGCTGTTTTTAATATATTAAAAGTAAAAAATAAAGTTCCTTCCCCTACACACTAAAGCAGTTTTTATATATTGCCACTCAGCATCCATATCGGTTATCCTTACAAATATCTTAGACACTTTGGCAAGCTAATTCTGATTCTACACAGCTACTTGATATGCAAAACAGCACTGAGAAACTCCAAATAGCCCCCAAGAACCGTGTGAAAGCTACCTGTAGCTATAAACTACTGCACCTATAGCTGATGCTTCCTGAAGAAAACCAAACATGTTTTTCGATCGTAGCCATAAGAGATTGTTGTCTGTCTGTAAATGTAAAAATATATATATATTTTTAATATATATATTTTAAAGGACGACATCTAGCAGAAGGCACCGCTCTCGCCTGATGCTCTACTTGTTCTTCCTTACTCTCCTGCTAAAATTAAGACTATACTACTGGCTCTTTTCAGAGCCAAACATCCACCTCTTCCTCCAACACAGCTACATTGCTTTTGCCCCTGATATCTCGCTCCTCGCAACCGTCCCACTCACTCTTGATTTTCATTTCTTCCTCAATGGTCTTCAATGCATCTATAGACATAGATGCCATCATATTGCCAGTTCTATCTGTTCTTCCAGCCTGGCTAATATTGGTTTCATACAACTGGCCCTCTCAGGTGACGTGGAAACCAATCCTAGCCCTAGCACCCCAGACACAGTTAAATGTGTGTGTAACACCAATGCAGAAGAGGGAGACATGATCCAGTGTGAAACCTGCTCCTGTTGGTCTCACTGCAATTGCATCAACATTTCAATTATTTTAGCAGAAACACACCCATTTTCTTGTCCCCACTGTAACAAATCCTCAGTCCTGCACTAGTCCACCATGGCTAACCTAGTAGAAAAACTGGAAACCAATGTCCAGACCCTTGTAGTCCTGGTGCAAAACACCTAGGATTTAATGTCTATGCCAACTCAAACTGTATCTGTGAAACTGTTTCCTTCCTTCAGCCGACCTACCTTCCACTTCCTACCCAGTATCCCAGTAAGTGTCGAACAATCCTGGTCCTCTTAATCTCTTCCTGTCCCACCAGTTTTTTCTAATATGATTGGTCAAAAGTCTCCTAAGTCAACCCCTTGCACCTGTTCCACTCATGGAACAGACACTGCATCAGATCCTTTCTTATCTTGCCGCTGTCGATCCTTTCTTATCTTGCCGCTGTCCCACCTCAAACCCACCAAACCTTGTTTGCCGAACTGGCCATAACTCACGCAAACCCCCTGTGCTACTTACTCACACTTACCCTCTATCACCTCAATGTGCAGACCTCCCTCCTTTCAACCCACCCCTTCTACATACTTCCATTTATCCCAAGGTGAGGATAAGCAGCTAGGTGTGAAGGGCTGATGGGAGGGAAGTGGTTCGGGTGGTGGAGAAGGGAGTAGGAGATTTTTTGTGGAGGGCTCGGTGGCCAGAGACTTTGAAGGGAGTAGCCTTGGTTGAGGTCTAGATGTGGCTGATATTAGCTTCTTATGGTTGGGTATAAATGGGAGTAGATACGGGGGTGTCACCTCTATCATTGATCTTTTGTATCTACTCTTCACCCTTACTCCAACCTGCTGTGAAGTCTCTGCTCCTGTATCAAACACTGACCACAACTCCATCCTCTTCTCCCTCCTTCTCATTTCTGATTCTCCATCTCCCTCACCTCCTCATCAAGTCCGGTTATATGACAGAGCAGACTTCTCTCAAACTAATGACCTAATTAATAACATTCCCTGGGATACCATCCTCTCTCCCCCCTTCAGACACTGAAGCCTCTTGGCTCATATTTAAAGAAGTCTTTACTCGCATCATGCACAAAACTATTCCCTCTAAGCTAGTTTATCCTACAGCCTGCTGTACTGGTCCCTGGATCTCATACTCCATTATCAAACAAATCAAAATTAGAAATAGATTATACTCCTCTGCCAGGTAACTCAGATCTGATGATGCCTGATCAGCCTATCGCCGTAACCACACTCTTTCACTCTTCCGCTCTACAAAACACTTCTTCTTCCAAAGACTATCATCTTCTCCCAACTCTAGTTCTTTTTGGAGAGCCATAAAGAAATTAGGTAAAAAATCATCCTGTATTCCATCTCTTACTTAGCAAGATCAAACTTATGCTTCCCCTCAGTCTAAACTTGAGGTTCTAAATCACTTCTTTCCAGCTGCTTTAATAAGTCTTCTCCCACCCCCCTCTGTAATCACACACCATCTCCTCCACCTTTCCCTTGCCCACCCGAGCTACTCTGCTCACCGGACGAAATTGCAAGTCTTCTAACCTGCATTCCCACCGAGTAATTGACTGGCCCTGATACACTCTCTGCCAGAATGTTTAGATCCACAACTACTTCCATATCAATTCCTCTTTCTCTTATCTTTAATTCCTCCCTCTCTACTGTTGCACTACCCACTGCCTGAAAGCATTCCTTTGTAGTTCCTATCCCCAAAACATCTCCAACTTCATCTTTCCCCAAGGACTATCATCCCATCTCCTAATTGTCCCTAATAAGCAAGGCATTAGAATGCCCCATATTTAACTATACATGAACTTATCACCATACAAGATATTTTGTCAAAGATTCAGTTCAGCCCAGGTCTGTCTACTGAAATAGCACATAACTCAATCCTGGTTTATATCCCTGGATGCCCACAAGTGTGTCTGTGCAGTCTTTCTAGACATCAATAAAGGTTTTGACTCTGTGTCACATAGACCACTCTTAAACACTCTGTCCTCACTTAACATTCCTTCTCACCTCCTCTGTTGGCTCACTTCCTATCTTACGGCCCGGTTACAGAGTGTCACTATCTTTGGTGCTCTCTCTTCTTCATGTCATACATCATCATCTGGACAAACTCAAGGGTCTATTAATGGTCCTCTTCTCTTTGTTCGTTACATTAACGACAATGCAAAGCTCCCACTCTTGACATCTTCTACACTTACTCTCTATGCAGACAATATTCTCCTCTCCCACCCCTTCTCTTCCACTTCTTAGATTCAGTGCAATCAGACATTGACATTATATCATCATGGCTATGTTCCCATCTCCTAATAATTAACCCTAATAAAAGCAAGTACATGATGATCTCTCGTAAACCCCTCGCATAGTCATCCTCCGCTGTATTAGTCCTCAATAGCACTCCCCTTGATCTCGTAACTTTATTTACATAGTCAGGAGTTACTTTCACCTCTAGCCACTCCTGGAACCTGCACATTAGCAAAGTATGTACTAAATCAATTTATTGCAAACTTTATGAACTTAACCTCTCATATGCTAATTAAACTTTACACCACATTAGTTCTCCCTCATTTAATTACTGCTCCTTTGTGTGGTCACCTCCTCTCTTCTTGTAATTCCAAATCCTTAGAACTCATTCAGCACTTTGCACTCAGACTCTGTACTCACAATCGACTTCTGACTATGCATCTCTCCTCTCCACCCTTCTTAAACTTCCTAAACTCTCAAATAGACATGCTCAGGCCAAGCTCCTTCTAATTACATCCACTTTCCTCCAGACTCCATCCATATATACCACCCATCAAACATCATAATCCCCTTCTCCCACACTGCCTGTTTAATTGGCACTCAAGATCACCAGTTCAATCTGGGTTGAATTCTTGGCTTAAATTTTTCCCCCCCTACCAATGTTGGAATATACTATGGGATGGATAGTTATGTCTGCCTCTATATGTATGTTTGTGTTTAGAGAGCCACTGAATGCCACACTAGTTGAAAGAACTAGTGCTATAGATGGCGGGTATCTCGCCTAGTATATACATGCATGCAAATGTATATTGGTTTAAACCCTGTTTTAAAATGGTCGACAAAGAAAACAAATTCATATCTCTGATAAGATTCACTTTAGCATATCCTAAACGGTCATTTCAGGCAATTTTTACCCCCAAAACATTTTGAATGTGCTTTGAATCCTTCATGAAGGTAGAAAACCTGCACTGTAAAAAATCAATTTGAAGCTCTGAAATCCATCTTCAAGACCTTGTATTGGGAAGTGTAGTAGCACTCACTGGTTTGCCCCTATGTATGTATCATCTACGTTTTCCCACACATAATTTGCATACAATATGTCTGTTCAACATAATATTCCAAAAAGTCCATACTGTCCAATGTACTGCAATGACACAGTCATTTCTCCCTTCAGCATTTAAAGCCATGAATACGCTCACGAACCTTCAAAAAACAATGGAACTACTTATGATGCAAGCATCTGTGTACATAGGCATTGTGTCTACTGGCATAATAAACACAGTAATTAATAACATCTGTGATTTGTTAATTATGGCATAAAACTGAGTAACATCTTGTAGGTACCCGCTTGATTAAATAGGAAAAATTAAAACAAAAAGTAGTACAGTGGAACAAGAATTTACCAATGTAGACAACCAATATTTACAATCTCTGATTTTTAGTGAGATAACATTTTCCCAAAGTGTTCACAATCATGATTTGAGGAGAAAGAAATTTCCTGTGAAATAAATCCCGTACACGAAAATGTATGTAAATAGCCCAAACCCTGTGAAGACAGAGTAAGCTTGGCTTCAACTTTGTTATATACAAGTAGCAATATAGGTAGTTATGGATTATAAATTTATAGCATCATTCGTATGTCCATGGTTACAGGAACACACCAAAAGTTGTTTTTTGAATATAAGAAGTTTACTCGATTGTTAGACGAAGCAATCTTTGTTTAGACAGTCTTAACAGTTTTTCGATCAAGCTAAATCATTTTGTAACTTGGCTTTTTTTTTCAATTGTGGACATGGTTTGCTGGCTACTAACTTTATTTGGATAGCAGTTGTCTAGTATATATATAAATGGCTAACTACTGCTGAGCTTTAGTAGTTCTTTAACTCCAGTTTTGATTTCCTTTGTTATCACAACATTCTGCCTTATAGAATATGTGGGACATCTATGTTTTGTTGTGATAAAATATTCAACTTCTTAAATATATTTTCATACCTAAAATTAATGAAATATCAGTATTTGGAAGGTCTGCTAATAACTCTGATCAATTACCAACGCAACCTCATTTCCCTTACTGGACGAATGGGAAAAATTGAATATTCAATATTCAAGAAGCTGAAGTAAGTAGCTTCTGAGCTTTTACTAGTCATTAGGTTGTAGCTAAAGATAGCCAACTTTAACCAAGCATGTCAAGAAATATAAATTGATTTTGCTTTGTTGTTGTTTTTCCTCAATCAGGATTTGGCAGGGGAGAGGTGGGATACTTGAAGACTCTTAGCTCTAAACCAGCAAGTTACATCCTGATGTGAGAAGCTGTCTAACTTTGGGGTCCTACTTCAGATAGGATATCATGACTAAGGTAATAACAGCAGACATATATGAATAAGTAATACATACCTAAAATGATGCAATAATGACAACATGTATGCATATATAATAATTATACTACTGTACTTATTGATGTATTGTTAGATGTAATATTTTTGTGTGTGTGATAAGCTTTGAAGCAATCTGTAGGGCACATTGCAGGATGGTTGTGACAGGTGCTACACTCGTACAAAAGGTGACGTTTGCCAACCTCATTTCTTCTGCTACAATCAATACAGTCCCTTCTTTTTATTGCCTTCCTCTGAAAGTGACACAGTGCTGGAAGGCGCTCCACACTCGTGAGGCTTGCCATGGAGGTTGATCTTAGTGCGTCCAGCTCTTGTACAGTGAGTGACCACTGATATATGTATATATATGATAATATATATATATGAGATAATAATTTAATTGTAGATGTATTAACTAATTTTACATATATTATTCATTGCTTGAATTTTTTGGCAGCATATTCATTGGTGTTGCTACCAAAAACTGCAAGAGTTGGTCAGTAAAAAAGAGAGAGAAGAAATCCTCTGGTGTCCTGGGTGCCATTACCTCCAGACACCACAGTAAAGAGTGCTGGAGTAGGAGCTATGTCATCTGTAATAGTTGTAGAGTGAGATAACATTTTCCCAAAGTGTTCACAATCATGATTTGAGGAGAAAGAAATTTCCTGTGAAATAAATCCCGTACACGAAAATGTATGTAAATAGCCCAAACCCTGTGAAGACAGAGTAAGCTTGGCTTCAACTTTGTTATATACAAGTAGCAATATAGGTAGTTATGGATTATAAATTTATAGCATCATTCGTATGTCCATGGTTACAGGAACACACCAAAAGTTGTTTTTTGAATATAAGAAGTTTACTCGATTGTTAGACGAAGCAATCTTTGTTTAGACAGTCTTAACAGTTTTTCGATCAAGCTAAATCATTTTGTAACTTGGCTTTTTTTTTCAATTGTGGACATGGTTTGCTGGCTACTAACTTTATTTGGATAGCAGTTGTCTAGTATATATATAAATGGCTAACTACTGCTGAGCTTTAGTAGTTCTTTAACTCCAGTTTTGATTTCCTTTGTTATCACAACATTCTGCCTTATAGAATATGTGGGACATCTATGTTTTGTTGTGATAAAATATTCAACTTCTTAAATATATTTTCATACCTAAAATTAATGAAATATCAGTATTTGGAAGGTCTGCTAATAACTCTGATCAATTACCAACGCAACCTCATTTCCCTTACCTTATACTCACAAAATAAGAATTACCTGTTCCAACCTCTGTCCAGGTATAGTGCTGCGAAGTGACTGAGGCTACTCTCCCTCTTCCTTTCCCTCATCCCATTCCACCCCTTCTACTTCAAAACACCATACTACTGCCCCTGCTACAGCATTGTACTCCCAAGCTGCTGCTCAAGGGGGGATGGGAGGGGACCAAAGATCATTCCTCAGCTCACCATACAACAGTTCCTTTCTCCTCTGACACCACTTCCCTACCCAATTATACATAACACACTTGCCCACCTCCTCCATCACTGCATCACTTACTCCCTCCACATCTTTCCCCAAAGGCAATGCCACCTTTCCATCCTTACTCACTCTTCTAAATTCATCCAGCCACTGTCTTGCCCCTACAATTCTGCACACCTCATCCATCAGTACCAGCCGATCCCTCTCAAATTCTCCGCATGTCATCAAGAAATGTTCCACATCCTCCCCTGCTATCACACATGGTACACCTCACATCCCTAACTATCCCACATCTCTTCTTATCCTCTAACAACCCAGCTGATGCAGTCCTCAATCGAAATTGCAGCCGCACACCTTCCTGACCATGCATGGACCTCACGTACCTCTCCACCCCTGCACCATTCTTTGCCGATTTCGGAGACGAAATGAAACGCTGGGCTAGCGTCATATTGTGAACTGGCCTTAAAAGAGGGGTGCATCATTTGTTCGTTGCAATATATGGTGCACTGATTTTTCTGTTGCCTCTGGTGGTCTACATGAAGTAAAACGACACATGGAGCACTGTGCGTTGGCAAAACAGAGTGTAGGTCAGTCAAAAATTACTGCTGCTACATTTAGAAAGGACAGACAAGAAGCTGATCAGGTTACAGATGAAGAAATTTATTTTTCTACATTTATTGCTGAACATAATGTACCTTTTTTAGCTGCTGATCACTTTAACAAACTCTGTAAAGTTATGTTTCCAGACAGCAAAATCGCTCAGCAATTTGCATCCGGTAGGAGGACAAAAACTACAGCCATAGTGAAATTTGCACTAGCTCCAACGCTTAATGTCGAAGTCATTCAATCTTGTTGTTCTTCTCCTTTCACCTTTTTGTGTGATGGCGGTAATGATCAAACAGATAGGAAGTATTTCGGAATGATGGTATGTTATTGGGATAAGGTGGTACAAAAGCCAGTTACTCATTTTCTGTGTATGCCTGTGTGTAATATTGCCACAGCAGAGTCACTCTTTACTGCAATAGAGAAGGAGTTTGAGTTTCGTGGTATCCCTTGGAGCAACATGATCGGTTATGCATCAGATACTGCTTTGCCACTTAAGTGCACTTTGTGCTGCTGCTTCTCTTAAAAAGCTTCCAGTCTCCCTTGATTATATTCTGATTGATATATTTTATCGTTTTAAACATTCTTCCAAGAGGTGTCATGAGTTTAATGAAATTCAAACTGAGTTTAGCAATGTCACACCACTTCACATCCTAAAGCATTGTTCAACCCGCTGGCTTAGTTTAGAATGCTGCCTCAAGAGATTGATTGAGCAGTGGCCAGCTCTTTATTGTTATTTTGACACGATAGCTGAATCTGAGCCTTCCAATGGGCGCGTACAGAGAGTGGCCAAGCATCTTAAAGACCCACTAGTGAAGCTGTTTTGTTTGTTATGCCATTAAGCCCTTGAGTATTTTTTCAACTGCCTTTCAAACTCATGCTAGTTGTATTGGTACTTTACAGGCTGATGTTCGTCGACTCTTGCACTCTTTCTGTAGTAATTTTATAGATCCAGATGTCCTCAATTCCACTGATGATATCACTTCTATTGATTTCACTGATAGAAATATCCAGCTTAGTAATTATGAGCTAGGTATTGGCACATCTACCCATTTATTGTGGTGTGGTGATCTTGAAGAGTTGGTGGGAACTGCTCTTGAGAAACTTTTTTTTGAATGTGTGCACAGTTTCTATGAAACCATTGTTTCAAAAAGTTAGCTAAATTTCCATTTAACGATGACTGTCTGCTTCAACTTGCTTTTCTTGATCCTAGAAATAGAGATAAGACCTCTTTAAGTGGCATTGTTGAATTGGCAAAGCGCTTTACATCCTTCTCTCCTGATGAATTGGACACTTTGAGTATGGAATTTCGTGATTTTCGTGCTTCACCCTTGGACCAACTTCCCACATTTGATGCAAAAGAAACTGGAGCAATAGATAACTTCTGGTCTGTGATGGCGAAAGTTCATTCAATCTTGGATTTCGAACAATTTTGTTTTGGGGTCTTGTCCAGTTTTGTACAGAATTTGCTCGTACTTTCCTCATTCCAATGCAGATCCAGAACGCTTTTTTAGCATGGTGAGAAAGATTGAGACGGAAGGACGACGGCAGTTGGATCCATCCACAGTGTGTGACCTGCTGAGTGTTAAATAAATAATGATAAGCCATGCTATTCAAATGCTCACTAATTAATGATAGCATGCTATCATTAGCTAAATCAGCCACCATGAAAAGCCTACAGACAACCCCATTACTACAAGTATATAGCATAATAATCATATCATCATCTCTGTCAACCTCACAATCATGCATCTGAGACTCTGATTAATTAATTTCAATATCCATTATCATAATATTATTGAAGAACTACACCGTTAGATATAGTGGGCATGGATTGGTGGGGGGGGGGGGGAGGGGGGGGGGGGGGGTTGCAGAGGCGCATTAAGTAGCTCCTCTCTCCACATGATTGATGTGGAGGGGAAACTGAGTGTGTAGAAGGAACAACAATACATTAAATTTTTTAGACCCATGGCCACTTTTACCTTGCCATGTTGTGGTCCTGCAAAAATTAGCAAGATCCTGCAAAATGCTAGATTTTGTCCTGCCAATGAGTGTTCACAGGTTGGCAGCTCATGCCCACCCATTTCTCCCATCTCTAATTCTTGTACTGTGGCATCCTCTTTTTTCCTCCCCAGCTCTTCCCAGTGTTTCGCCATCACCTCTAACACCTCGACTTCCTCCTCCACCATCCTTCCCTCATCATCTTTCACTCCTTTTATCCTTCTCTCCTTCCTCTTTGCTCTTAAATCATTCCAAAACAACTTACAACTAGTCCCACCCAGCTCTCTATAGTTCTCTTCCTCAATTCCTTCTTCTCTATCCTAATAGTCTTTTTCACTTCCTTTCTTGCTTCTCTATAGTCATCCCATAGTTGTCTTAATGTAGCCTCTCTCTCCCCTCTCTTCCTGGCTTCCCTTAGCCTCTTACATTTCTCCTTCCTGACACACTCCACATCCTCTGACCACCATCCCTCTGACCTATCTGTAATCTTCTTCCTTCCAATTCCTTTCTCCGCTGCAGCCAAAACTTTCTCCTTCCCCTACCCCACACCTCTTCAACTATGTTTCCTCCCAACTCTTGCTCAAGCTCTCCTCCTCTTTCCACCCCATGAACATTTCCTCCACTGCCTCCTGATACTCCACCCAGTCTAGCCTATTGTCAACTCTCCATTTATGTCGCTCTCTTCTCACTTGTACCTCTCTCCTACCCCACGTAATTTCTCCCCAAATAATGTTATGGTCCGACCCCACATCCAGCTTGCCTGAGTCCTCAACTACTACCCTAGCTACATCCATGTCCTCACTAAACAACATATAGTCTATGACCGACTTTCTCTCCCCACATTCCCACGTCCACCTGCCGTCACAGCACTGCAACTCGTTCCCCACAACCAGACCTCCAGCCCTAACCAACTCCAACAACCGCCTTCCATTACTGTTTGGGTTGTCCTCCACTCCTAGTCCAATCTTTGCATTGAAATCCCCCATCATAACAACATCGAAACCTTTCTCTTCATACTTTACCACATCCTCCTGCAATACCTCAAACAATACCTCCGTCTCTCTCACTCTCACTCCTACTGGGTTCACATACACTACCCCTACCATAGTTTTTCTTCTCCCCGCTCCGCTTAACTCCACCCACAGCAAACCTTCTCTTGAGTTCCTAACCCTAGAGTCCAAACTCTCATGCACCAGAACTCCCACACCTCCACTCGCCCACCTGCCACTCTCTCTATTCCTGCTGTACCACTCATATCCTGCCACACTCACCTCGTCCTCCTTCTAGAGCCCTAGCCCTAGCCCTAGCCCGTGTTATTAAGAATTGTTTCACCAATATCACGAGGTAAGCGCCCACTACATGTAGCAAGCGCCCACACCTACGATTTGGGGGTTGAAGGCAAGCACCCATGGGTGCTTGCTGCACTCATTCACACTCTCTACCTGATCAGTTTCCATATCAGACATCATTGCTATGCTTTCTTCTCTTGAAAAGAATTTTCTGACCATTTTTACTAAAGCAGGAAAAAGCAAGTGCTAATCACCTTCTCAATAATCAACTTCAAATTGTATTCGCTGACATTGCGACTAAATGCTCTAGCCTTCATCCGGAATAATAATAACATTATTATCACCTTCTCAATAATAAACTTCAAATTGTATTCACTCGATGTTTTTTCTTTCGACTAGTGAATAAATTATTATTCCCGATGAAGGCTAGAGTGTCTAGTCCTAACGTAAAGTAAATACAATTTGAGGGGGGTCGTTGGTATTTTTTTCATTTTTTAAAAAACCCTGTGGTTACAACTTTAGAGCTCCGTAGATTCTGCAATCTTCATGATATGGACTTGATATATAGCTCAAAAGATAGGTCTCTCTGTGTGCTCTCTTTTGATACTAAAATATGTAGCATATGTATAACTATAGGCAAGTTATTAGACACTCTAAAGTGGAGGGACTCCAGCCTCCATAAGTGCAAAAAAAATTGACGAGTTACCTTCGTTAAAATTTTATTACCTGGTCAGAGACGTGGGTGCAAAATTGAAGGCAACGCCCTCAATTTTCCACCCGCGCGCTTGACGAGGTAATAAATTTTTTAACGCCTTTAATTTTTTTTTTTTTAAGTTCCAACACACCATACGAGGCACACGTTCTTCTTTTAGGCAACCAGTCAACGAGGAAAACTTGTCCTTGGCATCTGCTGGAGGCCAGGTACCACTTGAGAACTGTTAACCTGAGGGCCTGGTACCGCCATAAAAACATTTTCTGCTGTGTTATACCTTTGTTATTGTCTGTAGTTAGTGTCTGTATTGTTGTTGTAAAGTGCCATATCTTTGCTCGCATTCAAAAAGGTGATTGCGTGCGTAAAGAGCTTACTCGTCAATTTTTTGGCATTTAGTGGTTTTTGTGGAGGTTGGAGCGATTCAGGTCCCTCCACTTTAGGGTCTAGTAACTTGCCTATAATATACCTATGAAAGATATTTTAGTATCAAAAGAGAGCACACAAGAGAGCACACAGAGAGACCTATCTTTTGAGCTATATATCAAGTCCATATGAAGTTTGCAGAATCTACGAATTTGTAACGACAAAAAAAAATCAAAAAAATACCAACGACCCCTCTTGAAGTTGATTATTGAGAAGGTGATTATAATGTTATTATGTCAACTGAGAGTTCATTGAAAGCAACAGCAAGTTTGTTTGCTTACAGCAACTACATGTACAACCTTTTGTGGTTTTTGTAATTAATATCAGCGCAGCCAAAGAGCAGTGGCCTTGGCTTCAGTGTGAGTGTGTGACTAGTAGTGGCCTTGGCTTCAGTGTGAGTGTGTGACTAGTAGTGGCCATGGCTTCAGTGTGAGTGTGTGACTAGTAGTGGCCATGGCTTCAGTGTGAGTGTGTGACTAGTAGTGGCCTTGGCTTCAGTGTGAGTGTGTGACTAGTAGTGGCCATGGCTTCAGTGTGAGTGTGTGACTAGTAGTGGCCTTGGCTTCAGTGTGAGTGTGTGACTAGTAGTAGTGGCCTTGGCTTCAGTGTGAGTGTGTGACTAGTAGTGGCCTTGGCTTCAGTGTGAGTGTGTGACTAGTAGTGGCCATGGCTTCAGTGTGAGTGTGTGACTAGTAGTGGCCATGGCTTCAGTGTGAGTGTGTGACTAGTAGTGGCCTTGGCTTCAGTGTGAGTGTGTGACTAGTAGTGGCCATGGCTTCAGTGTGAGTGTGTGACTAGTAGTGGCCATGGCTTCAGTGTGAGTGTGTGACTAGTAGTGGCCTTGGCTTCAGTGTGAGTGTGTGACTAGCAGTGGCCATGGCTTCAGTGTGAGTGTGTGACTAGTAGTGGCCATGGCTTCAGTGTGAGTGTGTGACTAGTAGTGGCCTTGGCTTCAGTGTGAGTGTGTGACTAGCAGTGGCCTTGGCTTCAGTGTGAGTGTGTGACTAGCAGTGGCCATGGCTTCAGTGTGACTAGTAGTGGCCATGGCTTCAGTGTGAGTGTGTGACTAGTAGTGGCCTTGGCTTCAGTGTGAGTGTGTGACTAGTAGTGGCCATGGCTTCAGTGTGAGTGTGTGACTAGTAGTGGCCATGGCTTCAGTGTGAGTGTGTGACTAGCAGTGGCCATGGCTTCAGTGTGAGTGTGTGACTAGTAGTGGCCATGGCTTCAGTGTGAGTGTGTGACTAGCAGTGGCCATGGCTTCAGTGTGAGTGTGTGACTAGTAGTGGCCATGGCTTCAGTGTGAGTGTGTGACTAGTAGTGGCCATGGCTTCAGTGTGAGTGTGTGACTAGCAGTGGCCATGGCTTCAGTGTGAGTGTGTGACTAGTAGTGGCCTTGGCTTCAGTGTGAGTGTGTGACTAGTAGTGGCCTTGGCTTCAGTGTGAGTGTGTGACTAGTAGTGGCCATGGCTTCAGTGTGAGTGTGTGACTAGTAGTGGCCTTGGCTTCAGTGTGAGTGTGTGACTAGTAGTGGCCATGGCTTCAGTGTGAGTGTGTGTGTGACTAGTAGTGGCCATGGCTTCAGTGTGAGTGTGTGACTAGTAGTGGCCATGGCTTCAGTGTGAGTGTGTGACTAGTAGTGGCCATGGCTTCAGTGTGAGTGTGTGACTAGTAGTGGCCATGGCTTCAGTGTGAGTGTGTGACTAGTAGTGGCCATGGCTTCAGTGTGAGTGTGTGACTAGTAGTGGCCATGGCTTCAGTGTGAGTGTGTGACTAGTAGTGGCCTTGGCTTCAGTGTGAGTGTGTGTGTGACTAGTAGTGGCCATGGCTTCAGTGTGAGTGTGTGACTAGTAGTGGCCATGGCTTCAGTGTGAGTGTGTGACTAGTAGTGGCCATGGCTTCAGTGTGAGTGTGTGACTAGTAGTGGCCATGGCTTCAGTGTGAGTGTGTGACTAGTAGTGGCCTTGGCTTCAGTGTGAGTGTGTGACTAGTAGTGGCCATGGCTTCAGTGTGAGTGTGTGACTAGTAGTGGCCTTGGCTTCAGTGTGAGTGTGTGACTAGTAGTGGCCTTGGCTTCAGTGTGAGTGTGTGACTAGTAGTGGCCATGGCTTCAGTGTGAGTGTGTGTGTGACTAGTAGTGGCCTTGGCTTCAGTGTGAGTGTGTGACTAGTAGTGGCCATGGCTTCAGTGTGAGTGTGTGACTAGTAGTGGCCATGGCTTCAGTGTGAGTGTGTGACTAGTAGTGGCCATGGCTTCAGTGTGAGTGTGTGACTAGTAGTGGCCTTGGCTTCAGTGTGTGTGTGTGACTAGTAGTGGCCATGGCTTCAGTGTGAGTGTGAGTGTGTGACTAGTAGTGGCCATGGCTTCAGTGTGAGTGTGTGACTAGTAGTGGCCATGGCTTCAGTGTGAGTGTGTGACTAGTAGTGGCCATGGCTTCAGTGTGAGTGTGTGACTAGTAGTGGCCTTGGCTTCAGTGTGAGTGTGTGACTAGTAGTGGCCATGGCTTCAGTGTGAGTGTGTGTGTAACTAGTAGTGGCCATGGCTTCAGTGTGAGTGTGTGACTAGTAGTGGCCATGGCTTCAGTGTGAGTGTGTGACTAGTAGTGGCCTTGGCTTCAGTGTGAGTGTGTGACTAGTAGTGGCCATGGCTTCAGTGTGAGTGTGTGACTAGTGGTGGCCTTGGCTTCAGTGTGAGTGTGTGACTAGTAGTGGCCATGGCTTAAGTGTGAGTGTGTGACTAGTAGTGGCCATGGCTTCAGTGTGAGTGTGTGACTAGTAGTGGCCATGGCTTCAGTGTGAGTGTGTGACTAGTAGTGGCCATGGCTTCAGTGTGAGTGTGTGACTAGTAGTGGCCATGGCTTCAGTGTGAGTGTGTGACTAGTAGTGGCCTTGGCTTCAGTGTGAGTGTGTGACTAGTAGTGGCCATGGCTTCAGTGTGAGTGTGTGACTAGTAGTGGCCTTGGCTTCAGTGTGAGTGTGTGACTAGTAGTGGCCATGGCTTCAGTGTGAGTGTGTGACTAGTAGTGGCCATGGCTTCAGTGTGAGTGTGTGACTAGTAGTGGCCTTGGCTTCAGTGTGAGTGTGTGACTAGTAGTGGCCATGGCTTCAGTGTGAGTGTGTGACTAGTAGTGGCCATGGCTTCAGTGTGAGTGTGTGACTAGTAGTGGCCATGGCTTCAGTGTGAGTGTGTGACTAGTAGTGGCCATGGCTTCAGTGTGAGTGTGTGTGTGACTAGTAGTGGCCATGGCTTCAGTGTGAGTGTGTGACTAGTAGTGGCCATGGCTTCAGTGTGAGTGTGTGACTAGTAGTGGCCTTGGCTTCAGTGTGAGTGTGTGACTAGTAGTGGCCATGGCTTCAGTGTGAGTGTGTGACTAGTAGTGGCCATGGCTTCAGTGTGAGTGAGTGTGTGACTAGTAGTGGCCATGGCTTCAGTGTGAGTGTGTGACTAGTAGTGGCCATGGCTTCAGTGTGAGTGTGTGACTAGTAGTGGCCTTGGCTTCAGTGTGAGTGTGTGACTAGTAGTGGCCATGGCTTCAGTGTGAGTGTGTGACTAGTAGTGGCCATGGCTTCAGTGTGAGTGTGTGACTAGTAGTGGCCATGGCTTCAGTGTGAGTGTGTGACTAGCAGTGGCCATGGCTTCAGTGTGAGTGTGTGACTAGTAGTGGCCATGGCTTCAGTGTGAGTGTGTGACTAGTAGTGGCCATGGCTTCAGTGTGAGTGTGTGACTAGTAGTGGCCATGGCTTCAGTGTGAGTGTGTGACTAGTAGTGGCCATGGCTTCAGTGTGAGTGTGTGACTAGTAGTGGCCATGGCTTCAGTGTGAGTGTGTGACTAGCAGTGGCCTTGGCTTCAGTGTGAGTGTGTGACTAGTAGTGGCCTTGGCTTCAGTGTGAGTGTGTGACTAGTAGTGGCCATGGCTTCAGTGTGAGTGTGTGACTAGTAGTGGCCATGGCTTCAGTGTGAGTGTGTGACTAGTAGTGGCCATGGCTTCAGTGTGAGTGTGTGACTAGTAGTGGCCTTGGCTTCAGTGTGAGTGTGTGACTAGTAGTGGCCATGGCTTCAGTGTGAGTGTGTGACTAGTAGTGGCCTTGGCTTCAGTGTGAGTGTGTGACTAGTAGTGGCCTTGGCTTCAGTGTGAGTGTGTGATTAGTAGTGGCCTTGGCTTCAGTGTGAGTGTGTGACTAGTAGTGGCCTTGGCTTCAGTGTGAGTGTGTGACTAGTAGTGGCCTTGGCTTCAGTGTGAGTGTGTGACTAGTAGTGGCCTTGGCTTCAGTGTGAGTGTGTGATTAGTAGTGGCCTTGGCTTCAGTGTGAGTGTGTGACTAGTAGTGGCCTTGGCTTCAGTGTGAGTGTGTGATTAGTAGTGGCCTTGGCTTCAGTGTGAGTGTGTGACTAGTAGTGGCCTTGGCTTCAGTGTGAGTGTGTGACTAGTAGTGGCCTTGGCTTCAGTGTGAGTGTGTGACTAGTAGTGGCCATGGCTTCAGTGTGAGTGTGTGACTAGTAGTGGCCTTGGCTTCAGTGTGAGTGTGTGACTAGTAGTGGCCATGGCTTCAGTGTGAGTGTGTGACTAGTAGTGGCCATGGCTTCAGTGTGAGTGTGTGACTAGTAGTGGCCATGGCTTCAGTGTGAGTGTGTGACTAGTAGTGGCCATGGCTTCAGTGTGAGTGTGTGACTAGTAGTGGCCATGGCTTCAGTGTGAGTGTGTGACTAGTAGTGGCCATGGCTTCAGTGTGAGTGTGTGACTAGTAGTGGCCATGGCTTCAGTGTGAGTGTGTGACTAGTAGTGGCCATGGCTTCAGTGTGAGTGTGTGACTAGTAGTGGCCATGGCTTCAGTGTGAGTGTGTGACTAGTAGTGGCCATGGCTTCAGTGCTAGTAGTGGCCATGGCTTCAGTGTGAGTGTGTGACTAGTAGTGGCCTTGGCTTCAGTGTGAGTGTGTGACTAGTAGTGGCCATGGCTTCAGTGTGAGTGTGTGACTAGTAGTGGCCATGGCTTCAGTGTGAGTGTGTGACTAGTAGTGGCCTTGGCTTCAGTGTGAGTGTGTGACTAGTAGTGGCCATGGCTTCAGTGTGAGTGTGAGTGTGTGACTAGTAGTGGCCATGGCTTCAGTGTGAGTGTGTGACTAGTAGTGGACATGGCTTCAGTGTGAGTGTGTGACTAGTAGTGGCCATGGCTTCAGTGTGAGTGTGTGACTAGTAGTGGCCATGGCTTCAGTGTGAGTGTGTGACTAGTAGTGGCCATGGCTTCAGTATGAGTGTGTGACTAGTAGTGGCCATGGCTTCAGTGTGAGTGTGTGATTAGTAGTGGCCATGGCTTCAGTGTGAGTGTGTGACTAGTAGTGGCCATGGCTTCAGTGTGAGTGTGTGACTAGTAGTGGCCATGGCTTCAGTGTGAGTGTGTGACTAGTAGTGGCCTTGGCTTCAGTGTGAGTGTGTGACTAGTAGTGGCCATGGCTTCAGTGTGAGTGTGTGTGTGACTAGTAGTGGCCATGGCTTCAGTGTGAGTGTGTGACTAGTAGTGGCCTTGGCTTCAGTGTGTGTGTGTGACTAGTAGTGGCCATGGCTTCAGTGTGAGTGTGAGTGTGTGACTAGTAGTGGCCATGGCTTCAGTGTGAGTGTGTGACTAGTAGTGGCCATGGCTTCAGTGTGAGTGTGTGACTAGTAGTGGCCATGGCTTCAGTGTGAGTGTGTGACTAGTAGTGGCCTTGGCTTCAGTGTGAGTGTGTGACTAGTAGTGGCCATGGCTTCAGTGTGAGTGTGTGTGTAACTAGTAGTGGCCATGGCTTCAGTGTGAGTGTGTGACTAGTAGTGGCCATGGCTTCAGTGTGAGTGTGTGACTAGTAGTGGCCATGGCTTCAGTGTGAGTGTGTGACTAGTAGTGGCCATGGCTTCAGTGTGAGTGTGTGACTAGTAGTGGCCTTGGCTTCAGTGTGAGTGTGTGACTAGTGGTGGCCATGGCTTCAGTGTGAGTGTGTGACTAGTAGTGGCCATGGCTTCAGTGTGAGTGTGTGACTAGTAGTGGCCATGGCTTCAGTGTGAGTGTGTGACTAGTAGTGGCCTTGGCTTCAGTGTGAGTGTGTGACTAGTAGTGGCCATGGCTTCAGTGTGAGTGTGTGACTAGTAGTGGCCATGGCTTCAGTGTGAGTGTGTGACTAGTAGTGGCCATGGCTTCAGTGTGAGTGTGTGACTAGTAGTGGCCATGGCTTCAGTGTGAGTGTGTGACTAGTAGTGGCCATGGCTTTAGTGTGAGTGTGTGACTAGTAGTGGCCATGGCTTCAGTGTGAGTGTGTGTGTGACTAGTAGTGGCCATGGCTTCAGTGTGAGTGAGTGTGTGACTAGTAGTGGCCATGGCTTCAGTGTGAGTGTGTGACTAGTAGTGGCCATGGCTTCAGTGTGAGTGTGTGACTAGTAGTGGCCATGGCTTCAGTGTGAGTGTGTGACTAGTAGTGGCCATGGCTTCAGTGTGAGTGTGTGACTAGTAGTGGCCATGGCTTCAGTGTGAGTGTGTGACTAGTAGTGGCCATGGCTTCAGTGTGAGTGTGTGACTAGTAGTGGCCATGGCTTCAGTGTGAGTGTGTGACTAGTGGTGGCCATGGCTTCAGTGTGAGTGTGTGACTAGTAGTGGCCATGGCTTCAGTGTGAGTGTGTGACTAGTAGTGGCCATGGCTTCAGTGTGAGTGTGTGACTAGTAGTGGCCATGGCTTCAGTGTGAGTGTGTGACTAGTAGTGGCCATGGCTTCAGTGTGAGTGTGTGTGTGACTAGTAGTGGCCATGGCTTCAGTGTGAGTGTGTGACTAGTAGTGGCCATGGCTTCAGTGTGAGTGTGTGACTAGTAGTGGCCATGGCTTCAGTGTGAGTGTGTGACTAGTAGTGGCCATGGCTTCAGTGTGAGTGTGTGACTAGTAGTGGCCATGGCTTCAGTGTGAGTGTGTGACTAGTAGTGGCCATGGCTTCAGTGTGAGTGTGTGACTAGTAGTGGCCATGGCTTCAGTGTGAGTGTGTGACTAGTAGTGGCCATGGCTTCAGTGTGAGTGTGTGACTAGTAGTGGCCATGGCTTCAGTGTGAGTGTGTGACTAGTAGTGGCCATGGCTTCAGTGTGAGTGTGTGACTAGTAGTGGCCATGGCTTCAGTGTGAGTGTGTGACTAGTAGTGGCCATGGCTTCAGTGTGAGTGTGTGACTAGTAGTGGCCATGGCTTCAGTGTGAGTGTGTGACTAGTAGTGGCCATGGCTTCAGTGTGTGTGTGTGACTAGTAGTGGCCATGGCTTCAGTGTGAGTGTGTGACTAGTAGTGGCCATGGCTTCAGTGTGAGTGTGTGACTAGTAGTGGCCATGGCTTCAGTGTGAGTGTGTGACTAGTAGTGGCCATGGCTTCAGTGTGAGTGTGTGACTAGTAGTGGCCATGGCTTCAGTGTGAGTGTGTGTGTGACTAGTAGTGGCCATGGCTTCAGTGTGAGTGTGTGACTAGTAGTGGCCATGGCTTCAGTGTGAGTGTGTGACTAGTAGTGGCCATGGCTTCAGTGCTAGTAGTGGCCATGGCTTCAGTGTGAGTGTGTGACTAGTAGTGGCCATGGCTTCAGTGTGAGTGTGTGACTAGTAGTGGCCTTGGCTTCAGTGTGAGTGTGTGACTAGTAGTGGCCATGGCTTCAGTGTGAGTGTGTGTGTGACTAGTAGTGGCCATGGCTTCAGTGTGAGTGTGTGTGTGACTAGTAGTGGCCATGGCTTCAGTGTGAGTGTGTGACTAGTAGTGGCCATGGCTTCAGTGTGTGTGTGTGACTAGTAGAGGCCTTGGCTTCAGTGTGAGTGTGTGACTAGTAGTGGCCATGGCTTCAGTGTGAGTGTGTGACTAGTAGTGGCCATGGCTTCAGTGTGAGTGTGTGACTAGTAGTGGCCATGGCTTCAGTGTGAGTGTGTGACTAGTAGTGGCCATGGCTTCAGTGTGAGTGTGTGACTAGTAGTGGCCATGGCTTCAGTGTGAGTGTGTGACTAGTAGTGGCCATGGCTTCAGTGTGAGTGTGTGACTAGTAGTGGCCATGGCTTCAGTGTGAGTGTGTGACTAGTAGTGGCCATGGCTTCAGTGTGAGTGTGTGACTAGTAGTGGCCATGGCTTCAGTGTGAGTGTGTGACTAGTAGTGGCCATGGCTTCAGTGTGAGTGTGTGACTGACTAGTAGTGGCCATGGCTTCAGTGTGAGTGTGTGACTAGTAGTGGCCTTGGCTTCAGTGTGAGTGTGTGACTAGTAGTGGCCATGGCTTCAGTGTGAGTGTGTGATTAGTAGTGGCCTTGGCTTCAGTGTGAGTGTGTGACTAGTAGTGGCCTTGGCTTCAGTGTGAGTGTGTGACTGACTAGTAGTGGCCATGGCTTCAGTGTGAGTGTGTGACTAGTAGTGGCCTTGGCTTCAGTGTGAGTGTGTGACTAGTAGTGGCCTTGGCTTCAGTGTGAGTGTGTGACTAGTAGTGGCCTTGGCTTCAGTGTGAGTGTGTGACTAGTAGTGGCCTTGGCTTCAGTGTGAGTGTGTGACTGACTAGTAGTGGCCATGGCTTCAGTGTGAGTGTGTGATTAGTAGTGGCCATGGCTTCAGTGTGTGTGTGTGACTAGTAGTGGCCATGGCTTCAGTGTGAGTGTGTGACTAGTAGTGGCCATGGCTTCAGTGTGAGTGTGTGACTAGTAGTGGCCATGGCTTCAGTGTGAGTGTGTGACTAGCAGTGGCCATGGCTTCAGTGTGAGTGTGTGACTAGTAGTGGCCATGGCTTCAGTGTGAGTGTGTGACTAGTAGTGGCCATGGCTTCAGTGTGAGTGTGTGACTAGTAGTGGCCATGGCTTCAGTGTGAGTGTGTGACTAGTAGTGGCCTTGGCTTCAGTGTGAGTGTGTGACTAGTAGTGGCCATGGCTTCAGTGTGAGTGTGTGACTAGTAGTGGCCATGGCTTCAGTGTGAGTGTGTGACTAGTAGTGGCCTTGGCTTCAGTGTGAGTGTGTGATTAGTAGTGGCCATGGCTTCAGTGTGAGTGTGTGACTAGTAGTGGCCATGGCTTCAGTGTGAGTGTGTGACTAGTAGTGGCCTTGGCTTCAGTGTGAGTGTGTGACTAGTAGTGGCCATGGCTTCAGTGTGAGTGTGTGACTAGTAGTGGCCTTGGCTTCAGTGTGAGTGTGTGACTAGTAGTGGCCTTGGCTTCAGTGTGAGTGTGTGACTAGTAGTGGCCATGGCTTCAGTGTGAGTGTGTGACTAGTAGTGGCCATGGCTTCAGTGTGAGTGTGTGACTAGTAGTGGCCATGGCTTCAGTGTGAGTGTGTGTGTGACTAGTAGTGGCCATGGCTTCAGTGTGAGTGTGTGACTAGTAGTGGCCATGGCTTCAGTGTGAGTGTGTGACTAGTAGTGGCCATGGCTTCAGTGTGAGTGTGTGACTAGTAGTGGCCTTGGCTTCAGTGTGAGTGTGTGACTAGTAGTGGCCTTGGCTTCAGTGTGTGTGTGTGACTAGTAGTGGCCATGGCTTCAGTGTGAGTGTGTGACTAGTAGTGGCCTTGGCTTCAGTGTGAGTGTGTGACTAGTAGTGGCCTTGGCTTCAGTGTGAGTGTGTGACTAGTAGTGGCCTTGGCTTCAGTGTGAGTGTGTGACTAGTAGTGGCCTTGGCTTCAGTGTGAGTGTGTGACTAGTAGTGGCCATGGCTTCAGTGTGAGTGTGTGACTAGTAGTGGCCTTGGCTTCAGTGTGAGTGTGTGACTAGTAGTGGCCATGGCTTCAGTGTGAGTGTGTGTGTGACTAGTAGTGGCCTTGGCTTCAGTGTGAGTGTGTGAGACTAGTAGTGGCCTTGGCTTCAGTGTGAGTGTGTGACTAGTAGTGGCCTTGGCTTCAGTGTGAGTGTGTGACTAGTAGTGGCCTTGGCTTCAGTGTGAGTGTGTGATTAGTAGTGGCCTTGGCTTCAGTGTGAGTGTGTGACTAGTAGTGGCCTTGGCTTCAGTGTGAGTGTGTGACTAGTAGTGGCCTTGGCTTCAGTGTGAGTGTGTGACTAGTAGTGGCCTTGGCTTCAGTGTGAGTGTGTGACTAGTAGTGGCCTTGGCTTCAGTGTGAGTGTGTGACTAGTAGTGGCCATGGCTTCAGTGTGAGTGTGTGACTAGTAGTGGCCTTGGCTTCAGTGTGAGTGTGTGACTAGTAGTGGCCATGGCTTCAGTGTGAGTGTGTGTGTGACTAGTAGTGGCCTTGGCTTCAGTGTGAGTGTGTGACTAGTAGTGGCCTTGGCTTCAGTGTGAGTGTGTGACTAGTAGTGGCCTTGGCTTCAGTGTGAGTGTGTGATTAGTAGTGGCCTTGGCTTCAGTGTGAGTGTGTGACTAGTAGTGGCCTTGGCTTCAGTGTGAGTGTGTGACTAGTAGTGGCCTTGGCTTCAGTGTGAGTGTGTGACTAGTAGTGGCCTTGGCTTCAGTGTGAGTGTGTGACTAGTAGTGGCCTTGGCTTCAGTGTGAGTGTGTGATTAGTAGTGGCCTTGGCTTCAGTGTGAGTGTGTGACTAGTAGTGGCCATGGCTTCAGTGTGAGTGTGTGACTAGTAGTGGCCTTGGCTTCAGTGTGAGTGTGTGACTAGTAGTGGCCTTGGCTTCAGTGTGAGTGTGTGATTAGTAGTGGCCTTGGCTTCAGTGTGAGTGTGTGACTAGTAGTGGCCTTGGCTTCAGTGTGAGTGTGTGACTAGTAGTGGCCTTGGCTTCAGTGTGAGTGTGTGTGACTAGTAGTGGCCTTGGCTTCAGTGTGAGTGTGTGATTAGTAGTGGCCTTGGCTTCAGTGTGAGTGTGTGACTAGTAGTGGCCTTGGCTTCAGTGTGAGTGTGTGACTAGTAGTGGCCTTGGCTTCAGTGTGAGTGTGTGACTAGTAGTGGCCTTGGCTTCAGTGTGAGTGTGTGACTAGTAGTGGCCATGGCTTCAGTGTGAGTGTGTGACTAGTAGTGGCCATGGCTTCAGTGTGAGTGTGTGACTAGTAGTGGCCTTGGCTTCAGTGTGAGTGTGTGACTAGTAGTGGCCTTGGCTTCAGTGTGAGTGTGTGACTAGTAGTGGCCATGGCTTCAGTGTGAGTGTGTGACTAGTAGTGGCCATGGCTTCAGTGTGAGTGTGTGACTAGTAGTGGCCATGGCTTCAGTGTGAGTGTGTGACTAGTAGTGGCCTTGGCTTCAGTGTGAGTGTGTGATTAGTAGTGGCCTTGGCTTCAGTGTGAGTGTGTGACTAGTAGTGGCCTTGGCTTCAGTGTGAGTGTGTGATTAGTAGTGGCCTTGGCTTCAGTGTGAGTGTGTGACTAGTAGTGGCCTTGGCTTCAGTGTGAGTGTGTGATTAGTAGTGGCCTTGGCTTCAGTGTGAGTGTGTGACTAGTAGTGGCCTTGGCTTCAGTGTGAGTGTGTGTGACTAGTAGTGGCCTTGGCTTCAGTGTGAGTGTGTGACTAGTAGTGGCCTTGGCTTCAGTGTGAGTGTGTGACTAGCAGTGTGAGTGTGTGAGACTAGTAGTGGCCTTGGCTTCAGTGTGAGTGTGTGACTAGTAGTGGCAGAACTTACGTATAGTCACACATTCGTGACGCTGGTCTTTACGGGTGCATATCATGCGCTTAGATTGTGTCACGGATTGGTTACCCTCGTCCTGTAAAGGTTAAATAACGTGCAAGGTGGGGACAGCGAGTAAAGAGTTAAACAGGAAGCATTCATGGATCATTCTCATTCATGTCTCCTTTAAGTGTGACAAAATATCAATCTCCCACTTCAATGTCAGTCTTTTTTTTACATAAAGCATAATGAATTATACACAATGCATACACAATGCAGTAATAACAACTACGCATAAAATCTAGAAATCATCACATCTGCATGCGTACCCTTATATAGGGTCACTATTAACTCTTCTAATTTCTTATAAAGCTACATGTTCAGTTCTACAAAGTCTTACTCCCTGAGTACTTTAAAAAAATGGATGCGAAAAACAGAGAGAGAATCAGCAGAGCAATGAAGGGCTTATTAATTGCTTGGGATGCTGTCTTTACCACCCGTTCTCCAAGGCTTTGAACATCCCTGAAATTGAACTCGAGAATCGTACCATTACTTTTCTGGACTGCCCTCAATTTATCCAAGAAGGCACTCGGAACACTGATTCTCTCTTTCAGCACAAACCACTGCACAGTTTCATTGCATAGCGGTGTTGTTAGAGAACCTGGGTAGTAATAATAATCCCTCTTCTTTGGGAGCAGTTGTTCGAAGACAACGTTAGCAGAAATGTCAGATGAAGTGTTGGACTGTATCTGAGTGACATTTAGTTCAGACCATGGACTAGTTAAAGGAGCACCTTCAGCCACATCTCCTAAGACCGCAACCACAGTGATGTAATTCCTACTTGTAGTGTCAATTTCACCATCCTTGGTGTGCACAAAATGAATCTCTAACTCTGCTTGGTCACCGTCAATTCTGTGCTCTGATCCTTCCCCAGTCGTTCTGCCCCAGTGCATGTGGAACTGCTGCACACTGTAAGTCCCAAATTGGTTGTCAGTGGTTGCGGTTGCGGCACCAGTAGGATTAAACTGCACGTTGTGACCAGTGTTTTTGAATGTTCCGGCAAAGTTTGCATCCCATGACTTGAATACCAGATTCTTCAGTTTGGAGTCTTTGACCACTTTACTGGTGTCGATATTTATAGGCGACTGTTCCTTGCCCGTGGTGCATATTCCTGGCCACTCATTCTGCGCGTTGTAATAGATTCTGTTTCAGTCGCGAAAGTACACTGAGCGACAAGGCAGGCGAATAGAACAGCGGAAGGAATCTTCATCGTTAGAGGCAACTGACTGCGTTAGAAGTTATACTCAATTGCTTTTATATGACACGCTAATTAACGATCGCTCGCCCTCCTCTGGGAGTAACTTGATATTGCCGCGTGGCGAATCTATCTGGAAACGAATCTATCTGGAAACGGAACATCTGCCTTGGGCTGCAAATGAAATGGTACGAGAAACAACTTGGCTGCAGAACAACTGGCCCCATGGGCAAGTGAGTATTGGGTTACTTATGCACAAAACAGAACTATGCTTATAAAGAAGCTGGTACAGTGTACACAGAGGCTTGTCTGTTATGATTCATTCTGGAAATTATGAGTGCATCCTGCAATGTCCAAAGTGGTGTGTGTGTGTGTGTGTGTGTGGTGTGTGTGCAGGTGAGCGGGTGTTAGTACAGAGATTACACCAAGTTAAAGCAAGCGATTCTTGAGAGGTATGACATTAATGAATACAGTTACCGCCAGCTCCATTCAAGAAAAAAGGTGAACCAATAGGGAACTTGCCATAATGCTTGGGGCTCTTGTGGTAGAAATGGACACAAGAATGTGAGTCAGTACAGGAGCTGAGAGATTTCATAAGTAGTTAAATGCAATGCACCTTCTCATTCATGGATCAAACTGGATAATAAATCGATACGATGTTTAGAGATGCGTGCTCTAACTAAAGTGTATGACAAGGGGCATGCGCATGGTAAGGGGTCGCTAACATGGTAAGGGATCGCTGTAACAGGGAGGTACATGATACAAGGTGTGTGCATGGAATGAATAGTTTAGATGATTATTGTCTATCTCCCCCCAAGTCCTTCGTCAGGGGGACTGAAAGAGTTAGGGAGCCTGTCCGTATCTTTGCGGGGGCTTTATGGTCCTCGTACTTCTCCGTAGGGTCTGGTCTGGGTTGGTGGGTTTGGGTGGTGGTGGTGGGATCTTGGCCAACGTTTTGGGGGCCAGTGGTGGTAGGTTGTCTCGGTGGTTCTGGGTGCCGGCGACAGCTGCGTATGTTCGGGTGGTGGCCGGCGTGGTAGTTGGCTGCCTCTGGGTTGTTGGTTCCGGAGAGCCAGGTAATGGTTGGCTGGTTGATGTAGCCGGGGTGATTGGTAGAGGTTGGCTGGGTGGTGGTGCCTGGGTGCCTGGTGATGAGTGGCTAGGTGGCGGTGCCGGGGTGCCTGGTGATGGGTGGCTAGGTGGCGGTGCCGGGGTGCCTGGTGATGGTAGGGGGTGGTCCGGTGGTGGGATGGGGAAGGTGTTCCTCCTGAGGTATTGGCGGTTGCGAGTGGTAAGTCTGCCGTTGCTGTCCATCCGGACTTGATACTGATGATACTGCATGACCTCTACCACTACGCCTGTGCTGTCCCATTTGGTTGGGTGGTGGCCGGTCTGGTTTTGCACCAGTACTCTGTCTCCGCGTATGAGGGGGGAGAGGTTTTTGGTGTGCTCCGTCCAGCGTTTCTTGCCCAGGGATTGGCGCTTCTCTAGTGCTGTTAGCCTTATCTGTTGGGTAGCACCTTCCTGGGTCGGCTGTTGAAGTCGTGTTGGGAGGGTAGGTAGCAGGTCTCTGGTTGGGCGGCCAAAGAGGCACATGGCCGGTGACATCCTCGTGTCAGGGCAGGGGCAGTTCCTGTAGGTCAGGAGTGCCTTGAAGAAGGCTGACTTCAGGGCGCCCCCTGGGTCTGTGTTCCCGGTGATGAGTCGCTTGACGGTTTTGACCCCTGTTTCGGCGCGGTTGTTCGCGTGGGGGTGGTATGCCGAGGATGTCCTGTGGTGGACCCCCCAGCTAGCCAGCAGATCTTTTGTTGCGTGGGCGGTGAATTCGGGTCCTCCATCTGTTGTGAGCGTGGCTGGGATGCCAAAGGTTGCAAAGGTCTCCCTGAGTACCTGTATGAGGCCTGTGGCTCCGCTGCTCGCCTGCGATACGATGGGCCATCCCGAGAAGCGATCCACCAGTACGAGGTAGACGGATCCTTCGTGGTGGAAGAAGTCTGCGTGTAGGTGCTCGAACGGGTGGTCCGCCTCCTCAGGGGTTATTGGTGGCATGTGGGGTTGAGAGGGGGCATTCCCGTTGCAGATGTGGCATCTGCTCCTTGTGGCGGCGATATCTGCTGTCAGGCCTGGCCAGTATATGGATGCTTTCGCCCTGGCTGTCATCCCGCTTGTCCCTTGGTGTGCAGTGTGCAGGGTGGCAAGGCATGCTTGCCGTAGGGAGGAGGGGATGATGAGACGGTCGCCCAGACATACCACGTCGTCGACTATTGTGAGGTCGGTTATCACAGGAAAATACGCCTGTATCCCCACTGGGAGCAAGTCACGTTTGTTGGGGGGTCCTGCTTCTATGACCAGCATAAGGTCCTGGAGGGACTGGTCTGCCGTGGTGGCTATCTGAAGCTGTTCCCAGTTGATGGAGGTGGCTGAAATCGCTGCGCACATTGCTGAGGAGAGGCCGTCGTCGTCTGCGAGGGCAAGGGTGGAGCAGTTCGGGCCGGGGGCTGGCAGGTCATCTGGCAGGTGGAGTCTGGCGGGTGTCCTTGTCCCAGTTGGGTGACGTGACAGGGCGTCACTGGTCAGGTTTCTGGCGCCCGGGATGTATACCATCCTGAAGCGGTACCTGAGGGTCTTCTCTTTGAGATTCCTCAGGCGGGGATTCGGGATGTCCTCCAGGCACCTGTCCCCGAATAGCTTCAGCAGTGGTTTGTGGTCCACCGCTACTGTCAGGTCCCGGCACCCGAGTACAAAGTGCCTGGCTTTGTCAAGCGCGTCGGCTACGGCTAGGGCCTCCCCTTCCACAGGGGCGTATCGAGACTCTGCTGCATGAGTGAATCTCGATCCCACCAAGGTGACGCGCCAGCCGTCCCGGCAACAGAAAGGATCGCGGGACGGGCACTGGCAGTGTTTCTGTGTGAGCCAGAAGCCAATCCCGTCCTTGCTCCAGTCTGTCGCCAGGCAGGTGGGGCACCCCTTGTCGAAGATCTCTACTCCCGCTCGGATGCTCTCGCATATGTGTTGTTTGGACACGGCGAGGGCTTCGGTCAGCTGATCTGACCATTGGAAGGGGGTGGAGGGCTTCAGGAGATCCCTGAAGGGGAGCATGGTTGCCGTCATGGCGAAGGTGTAGGAAATTTGGTTTACGAGGCCAAACCATGCTCTGATGTCAGTGATGTTTGTTGGGGTGGGGAATTCCTTGATGGCCGCCGTGAATTTGTCAGCGGGGCGGACCTCTGTGGGGGTGACTGTGAACCCCGCGAACTCCACTTCGTCTTCTGCAAAGCGGAACTTTGTTGGGTTCAGGGTGATGCCGTTCGTGGCACAAATGTGCAGCCACCGCACTGCCTGATAGAAGGATCCCTCTATGTCATCCGCCCATAGCAGGGCATCATCGATGCACTTGGTCTTGTTGGTTACATTGGTAATGAGGGCGTCGTACCGTGCCGTGTAGGCGTCTCCCGAGGCGATGTAGCCTTGTGGGGCCGTCAGGTAGCGGTACCTCCCCCAGGGTGTGATAAACGTGGTGTAATGTTTGTCTCCCTCAGCTAGGGCCACGGAGTGGTAGCCGTTCCACGCGTCGAAGATTGTTTTCTTCGTCATTCGTGGGATGGCCCTGGCCTGGTGGAAGGGTGAAGGGCAGTGGTGGGTCTCCCGGGTGGCGTGCTGGTTGAGGGGTTGGAAATTTATGGTCCTCCTGAGCGTTCTTCTTGGTGCAGATCACCATTCGGTGGCACCAAGTGACGGGCGTGCCCAGGGGGACCTTTTCCAGCACGCCGAGCCGGACATCCCTGTCCAGCCCTGCCTTCACCTCCTCCTGCCAGTGAATAGGTATGGTGATGGGGGTGTGGCACGGTTTGGGGACAGCGTTGGGGTCGATCTTCAGCGAGAGAGGGGGGCCGGACATCATAGGCAGAGGCTGGTGTTCGCACGTGTTGAATGCGCTGGATGCGTAGAGGTTGAGGAGATACTTCTCCAGCTTCTGTCTGTTTCCCTCTGTGGCTGGGAATGGCAGTGTCGTGGGCCTATCTGGTGGTGGGGATCTGGTGGGACAGGAGCATGGGCGAGCCGCAGGTTGTGTCTGAGGTGCTGGTGGTTTGGCCTGCCGAGTTAGTGGTGGGCTTGTCCCGGTGGTTCCGGTGTCCCTAATCAGTGCCAGTGGTTGGCTGGTGATCTTGCCGTTCGGGGCTGGTGAACGCAGCGGGAATCCCAGATTAATTAGTCCCAGGTCGCTGCATGCTGACATGCTGAGGTAAAGCTTGGTGGCTACGGGACTAAAGTACATCATTTGCCTCGTTTCCTTGTCTGTGTCTCTGGCTCTGATCCTGGTGAGTGCGGCTCCCATGATGGGCATGGGGTTGCCACTGGCAGAGTTCATGGTGAGGGAGCTTGGGATGAGGTCTTGTACACTGAGGTTGAGGCCACGCATGAGGGTGGGGCCTGCCAAGCAACTCTGGCAGCCGGTGTCAGCGAGGGCACTTGTGGTGAGGTTTCGCCGCTCTCTCCTGAGGGTTTGCCCGTGGGTCTGGAAGTCTGCTCGATGGGTGGAGACGATGACGTTGAGGGTTGGTTGGGGTGGTGAGCGATGCTGTGCCCAGGTTTGGGATGCCTGGTCCCAGGTTTGGTGTGGCAGGGTGCCTTCCGTCATGTCGCTGACCATTTCCTGGATGGCACTCTCTTGCTCTGCTGTCTGCCAACACATCTGTGATGTGTAGTTGGGGCGGCCGCAGGATTGGCAAGTTTTGCCAAATGCAGGGCATTGGGTCCTCCTGATGGCCGTCCTTGCTCTGGTGCCATGGCCTTGGCGGCCGCAGAAGCAGCATGCTGTCTTGCTGTTTGGATGTGGGGTGGGCGTGGTTGTGGGCCATATGGGCGTGGCTGACCGGTTGGGTTTGGGGTGCGTGGCTTTGGGTGGTGGGTGCTGCCGCTGGAGCTTATACCCACTATGCAGTGCATCCCCCTGGTCTGCCTCATCATTGATGGCACTGTTGCTAGCTTGGGGTGGGGTAGTCATTATGGTAAATGATTGCTTGCCTATGACCCTCACCATTATGAACTGTACCAGATCCTCGACTGTCTGGTCTTTGTCTGGCTCCCTCAACAGGTCCGCCTGGATGTCGGGGTCGGCGAGGCCGACGCACAGTTGGTCCGCCACTCTGTCCTCGCTCTGGCTGTTGACTATCGCACAGCCCGTGCATTTTCGGTCGAATCGACACACCTCGGCCTGGCCTCGCAGGCGGGCCACGAACGACCTGACGGTTTCGCCCCTGTCTTGAGTCATCCTAGAGAGCGTCACTCTGGCTGCCCTCTTGTTCTCCTCCTGCACTGCCATAGCTCTGATGCCAGGAGGTCTGGCTCTGTGTATTCCCTGAGGGGCGTGGGGCCGGTGGCGTTCATGGTGACGTCCCGGCGGAGCTTGGGGTCTAGGCATGCCAGCAGCTGGATGGTGATATGTGGGGCAGCCAGGCTGGCTGCCTGCGAGTACTCTTTCCACCGGTTCAGGAAGTACTGCCACCCCTTCGAGGTTTCTCCGGCTGATAGCCCTGGTCTGGGGATTTGGGTGGGCTTGAAGGAGGCTGCCTGACTGTGGTCCATCGAGATGTGGCCTGTCATGAGGGCTACTGCCATTCCTGGTTCTGTCCCCTCCGCTATGGTGAAGGGGCAGCCGGCTTTGGGGCAGTTCGCTGCCATAAGGTGGGCGGGCGTTAATTGGAGAAGTGAAAATCGGTCTCCAAAGCGTCCTAACCTCTAGCCAGCACTCCTGCTGGTGAGGCACACTGTCTAGCTGGATATACTAGTTAGTTAGAGCACACATAGTTAAATGCAATGCACCTTCTCATTCATGGATCAAACTGGATAATAAATCGATACGATGTTTAGAGATGCGTGCTCTAACTAAAGTGTATGACAAGGGGCATGTGCATGGTAAGGGGTCGCTAACATGGTAAGGGGTCGTTAACATGGTAAGGGATCGCTGTAACAGGGAGGTACATGATACAAGGTGTGTGCATGGAATGAATAGTTTAGATGATTATTGTCTAATAAGTACTCGAATGGTCACTTTCATAAGGCATGAGGTATTAAGGCTGATCAGCTTGCTGATGACTATTTGTAGACAAGAGGACTGGACAAGGAGCTGGCTGGTGCTAAGACTGGACAAGGAGCTGGCTGGTGCTAAACTCCTGGGTAGAAATGAAAAAGTCTCCAATGCCTACGATGCAAGAAGTTGGAGCCTGTTGTACTCTGTTGAGATTCGGAAATCTGAGGAATGGGAGGAGAAGAATGTGCCAGTAAGAGAAACAGGTCAAGAAGGGATCTGAAAGACATTAAGTTCAAAAATGGGACACTACTCCTAAAACTGTTCACATAATCATAATAAATTATACTGTTTTGCATGAATGGAGGGTGACTGGACAGTTGCTAATGGTGAAGCATCCAATTGTGCAGGAGTCGGGAGTCACTAAACCAGGTGCTAGTTGGGGGGGAAAGAGGTCACTAATTTGTTTAAGAACACTTGTCCGACAGAACCCATGGTGCCCAGCGAGTTGCTGAGGGTGAATCTGTGGCAATAAGGTGTTCCCATGGTGATACAACTTTATACCTTCTTGCCAGAGTGTCTTTACAGGTGGAAGACAAGTGTATCACAGTGGAGGCCAGGGTTTCATATACTTTGACAATGGAAGTGCTCCTAAGGAGAGATATTTCTGAACTAAGTGATCTTCTGGTTGGAAATAAAGATGTTGCATTAGATAATGCCTTTGCTATAGCTATGAGAGCCCAGGAAACAAGGTAGAGAGAACAAGAAGAGGATCAACACAGGCTGAAGTTCAACCTCACAACTTTGAGGTGGTCAGATGAATCTTTGATAAGGAGTTATTTAGTGGTGGCCCCCACCTGACAAGACAGAAAAACAGGAGAGCTCAATAATCAACTTAAAATTTACTCACTTGATGTTTTGGCTAGCCGCTCTAGCCCACATTAGGAATAATGATGAAGGATAGAGAATGTGATTGTTGTAAAAGTCGTTTTATCTATGATTTAATCTTGATAGTAGTGCTGAGAGCAGGTTAAGGCCACCACTTATATTATTACAGCACAGTGTGAGACTATGTAACAGTAACTAACACCCTATATTATCAACAGTGAATTAATGTAATACTAATAGTTATGAGTGTCCCGCTGCTCAAGAAGGGGAAAGGGGCAAGGACCAAAGATCATTCATCAGCTCACCATACAACAGTTCCTTTCTCCTCTGCCACCACTTCCCTACACAATATATAACACACTCACCCACCACCTCCATGTATTCTCCCCACACATTTCCCCAAAAGCTTTACCAACTCTTCTATATTCATCCAGCTCCTACAATTCTGCGCACCTCATCACATGTAACAGCCAACAACTCTCAAATTGTTCACACATTACTAAACATCTTTCCCTTAATGCAGGCTGATATGTAATTCCATGGGGTTTTTGTGCTAAACTGTTATGCTAAAATTGATTTTTTTCTCCAATGGTGCCATTTTGGATTGAAATAACAGACGGTCCAAATTTTCGGACCCTAGAACCAGACTTACCAACCTGTGAACACTCATTGGCAGGACAAAATCTAGCATTTTGCAGGATCTTGCTAATTTTTGCAGGACCTTGCTAATTTTTGCAGGACCACAACATGGCCAGGTAAAAGTGGCCGTGGGTCTAAAAAATTTAAGGTATTGTTGTTCCCTCTACACACTCAACTCCCCCTCCACGTCAATCTTGTGGAGAGAGGAGCTACTTAATGCCCCTCTGTGCACCCCCCCCACCTAACAGTGTAGTTCTTCAATAATATTATTATAATGAATATTGAAATCAATGAATCAGAGTCTCAGATGCATGATTGTGAGGTAGAGATGATGATATGCTATATGTAACATTTACTTGTAGTTATGAGGTTGTCTGTAGGCTTTTCATGGTGGCTGATTTAGCTAATGAGTCATTAATTAGAAGTGCATTTGAATAGTATGGCTTATCATTATTTATTTTAACACTCAGCAGGTCACACACTGTGGATGGATCCAACTGCCGTCGTTCTTCCGTCTCAATCTTTCTCACCATGCTAAAAAGGCGTTCTGGATCTCATTGGAATGCGGAAGTACAAGCAAAATCTGTGCAAAACTGGACAAAACCCCAAAACGAAATAGTTCAAAATCCAAGATTGAATGAACTTTCGCCATCACAGACCAGAAGTTATCTATTGCTCCAGCTTCTTTTGCATCAAATGTGGGAAGTTGGGTGAAGGGTGAAGCACGAAAATCACGAAATTCCATACTCAGTGTCCAATTCATCAGGAGAGAAGGATGTAAAGCGCTTTGCCAATTCAACAATGCCATTTAAAGCTCTATTTCTAGGATCAAGAAAAGCAAGTTGAAGCAGACAGTCATCGTTAAATGGAAATTTAGCTAACATTTTTGAAACAATGGTTTCATAGAAAGTGCGCACACATTAAAAAAAGTTTCTCAAGAGCAGTTCCCACCAACTCTTCGAGATCACCACACCACAATAAACGGGCCAATACCTAGCTCATCATTACTAAGCTGGATATTTCTATCAGTGGAATCAATAGAAGTGATATCATCAGTGGAATTGAGGACATCTGGATCTATAAAATTACTACAGAAAGAGTGCAAAAGTCGACGAACATCAGCCTGTAAAGTACCAATACGACTAGCATGAGTTTGAAAGACAGTTGAGAAAATACTCAAGGGATAACAAACAAAATTGCAAAACAGCTTCACTAGTGGGTCTTGAAGATGCTTGGCCACTCTCTGTACACACCCATTGGAAGGCTCAGATTCAGCTATCCTGTCAAAATAACAATAAAGAGCTGGCCACTGCTAAATCAATCTCTTGAGGCAGCGTTTCTAAACTAAGCCAGCGGGTTGAACAATGTTTTAGGATGTGAAGTGGTGTGACATTGCTAAACTCAGTTTGAATTTCATTGAACTCATGATACCTCTTGGAAGAATGTTTAAAATGATAAAATATATCAATCAGAATATCATCAAGGGAGACTGCAAGCTTTTTAAGAGAAGCAGCAGCACAAAGTGCACTTAAGTGGCAAAGACAACCAAGGCTAAACAACTCAAAACAGAGTTACACTTACCCACCATAACACTTGCAGTATATATCTGATGCATAACCGATCATGTTGCTCCAAGGGATACCACGAAGCTCAAACTCCTTCTCTATTGCAGTAAAGAGTGACTCTGCTGTGGCAATATTACACACTGGCATACACAGAAAACGAGTAACTGGCTTTTGAACCACCTTATCCCAATACCGTACCATCATTCATTAATACTTCCTATCTGTTTGATCATTACCACCATCACACAAAAGGGTGAAAGGAGAAGAACAACAAGATTGAATGACTTTGTCATTAAGCGTTGGAGCTAGTGCTATGGCTGTAGTTTTTGTCCTACCAGATGCAAATTGCTGAGCGATTTTGCTGTCTGGAAACATAACTTTACAGAGTTTGTTGAAGTGATCAGCAGCTAAAAAAGGTACATTATGTTCAGCAATAAATGTAGAAAAATAAATTTCTGCAGCTGTAACCCCTGATCAGCTTCTTGTCAATCCTTTCTCAGCAGTAATTTTTGATTGACCTACACTCTGTTTTGCCAATGCACAGTGCCTCTTTGTCTCCATGTGTCGTTTTACTTCATGTAGACCACCAGAAGCAACAGAAAAATCAGTGCAACATATATTGCAACGAACAAATGATGCACCCCTCTTACTCTCCTTCATATTGTAGCGCTTCCAGTCTTCCTGCCATTTACTTGCTCGCTTTCTCCTCTTAGCAGTGGAGGGGTCACTGCAAGCTTCACTCTGAGAATGACTCCACTAGAAGTACTGGCAATGCAAGTAAAGGCTGCTTCATTGTTGACTCCACCTCGGACTCGATGCTTAAAACTCAGCTTTTTTTTTTTTTTCAAAATTATGTTTGGGAAAATTTATTAAATGAAATTGATTTTGTTAGGCAATCCCTTTCCTACTTGCGTAGAAGCGCGTTATACTGTGCAGTCGGTACAGATTAATTAAGTGGACTGCAGGATTCAGATTGCGCAGGATATGAAGCAGTCGCACCGGGACCCGGGACAAGTTCCAGAATTCCGGGAGAATCCCGGGAAATCCGGGACAGTTGGTAAGTCTGTCCCTTTTAAATATAGCTGCCATAAAACGGGAACTGGGGCGATTAATCTTTGTGTGTTGCGTGGTTTTTTCCAGGTGCCAAGTCCAATTATGAATGTTCCAGATCGATTCAGGTAGAGAGTAAGATCATTTGCTCAAGATTGCAACTACAATACTCAACACAAATTACTTTCCAATGAAGTGATAGTCATAAAATAGCCATAAAACTAGACGAGCGCTAGAATAGTCAAGCACTCATATAATAGTCATAAAACTTGAATGTTAAATACTAGTACAAGTACAAGCACTGAAAGTCTATGATGAAAGCAAAGTAGGATTTGATTTTTTCATGTTACACGGACTATATCTGAAGACTGGAAAGCTGCTGCTAATTGGGGTGCACAACAAATACTATTTGGCCTGTGCTAGACAAATTCCACGTAACAAGCATGCTTGTTATATGAATTATGCTCGAAATAATGTGGGCACAAGTTGGACATCCCTATAATGCCAACTGACAGAGCTGAGCCCCAGCAGAAAAGACACTATGCTTCACTTTCCCCTACAAAACCTTAACCTCTTGAAACTGACCATTTACCTCAAATCTATCTGGTACACTCATAATTAGAGTCAGCACCTTAAAGTCAGCACCCTAAATTAATAAAGATAAAGATTATCAAAGTCAACCAATTTGTTTATGAGATAAGCCTCTGGGCCTGTTTAGTGGTTGCCATTTTGAAAGGGCCCGAAAAAATTCGGCCCCCAACATTTTCTGTTAATATGGTCCAAAACGGTACCAAACGAGCCAAAAAACAATTTTAACACAAAAATCCTACGGGACACTGTTTCCATACATACTATCCTGCACTATTATGTCAACAGAGAGTTCATTGATTACAAAAATGAATTTGTCAAAAACTGGGATTGATATCTGACAGCACTCTTGCAAATGTGTGCAATCAATCATGAACATCAGACATCCATTCAATGTGGTTCAAAATGCCATATGGCACAGACAGTGGGACAAAAAAATGCCACAGTTGTTAAACCAACTAAAGTTCTAAACTGTCCAGCAACTGAAGACGTTCAGAATGGGAATGCAGTATCTGATGTTAGATGGCGCCAAGTTGCCAACTGAAGAATACTTTGTCATCTCATTCCACTGTTGTTGGTGTTCAATAGCAAAAAATGTCTTGCATATTTCTATGCTCGTCTTTTTGTTGTGGCAATGGACAGCATCCTGGAGGTAGCACTTGGCAATGGCAAGACAATGCAATGTTAAGATTTTGTTTACAAAGTCACAAAAGTTTTGTCCCATAGACAATTGGCTAATGTTTTTTCCTTTCCCACTCCTCCAACATACCTTCTCTTGCAACACACTGCCTTGCATTTGTTTCCATTGCTGCAAGTTAGATCCTAGAAGATGAATTTTACAGTTTTATCAGGGGGTGCAGCTGGAAACAGGTTTATAACCTTAGGGAAGGGCTAGAGCTAGAAGTATTTTGGAACTAAAATTGGCCTAAACCCAACATTTATGTTGCTAAGAAGCTGTCAAAATGAGTTTTAGATGAGCGATTAGCTTTTTTTTTTGTGTGTGTGATGTTTTGGTGTCAGCCATTTTGAAATAATAGTCAAACTGTTTTAGGTCTGCTGGTTTACTAGCAACCACAGAAGAGGTTTTGGTGGGGACTAATAATGGCTGAAACCTTAGTTTTGTTTGCTAAGAAGTTATATACCAAGGCTTGATATCAAGCTTAATAGCCATCAGCCATATTTTTTTTAACACACACACACACACAAAAAAAAAACCTCAAGCAATTAAAAGAGTGCCAGCATACTCCAATTAGTGGGCAGAGTAAGAAGACCTGACAAGTCAAACACGAGTGTAACTAAACACTAGATTGATAAAGGTCATTTGTTTACAGCACTGTCCATCTTGGCATGCTATCGTGAATTGGCAACATTGCACTTTTATGTTTGTTGGCTTCCAAGAATGAGATGTGCTGTTCTTATGTTGGGAAGAGTATCTAAGTACAACTGAAAGTAGAACAGAATAGATACTAATTGTATGGTGTTTTTACTGCCTTTAAGAAATGTTTCTCATTGCATAACCAATTCTATTTGAACAGTTGCGACGCATCATATTGGGCACTTTGTTGGTGGAGTTTCAGCTACAAATGGATGATGGAAGGATGAATCAAAGCTGTAGGAAACTTTCCTTGCATATGGAAGTTGTTGTAGTGGCTATGCTTAGGCTATGATTTAACTTGTAATACATACCTCTGTATCCCTATACTTCATCCATGATTGGTGTAATGCATGTGGGATGAGAGATATTTACTTGTGTAATTTTGACCAGTCAGGCACTCAACACTACAGTGCCTATACATATAGAAGCTTGTGTACCTTTAAAAATACTGAAGATTTTTTGGGAGGGGGGCAGAGTAAGAAGACCTGACAAGTCAGACAGAAGTGTAACTAAACACTAAATGAGATAATTTCTTCACGGCACTGTCTCCATCCTGTCATGCAATCATGTAACGAATTGTATAACTGACTTTTATATTCTATTGGCTTCCAAGAATGAGCCTATTTTTTCTTTTATCCTTCACTATCGCATTTCAAGTTTCAACTAATTATTGTAAATCATTCTTGAGTTATGATACTTTTTAGCTACCCATATCATTGTATACAGCTCAAGAAATGAATGTACCGAAGTATTAAAAAACCCACTGTGGTTAAGATTTTGGAGCTCACTTTGTGTGCTCTCTTTTGATATAACAAAACTGTTGAATAGACCATACCTAAGTTACATGCAGTCAAAATTGGCGGCCTCAAAACCAGCCTGCCCAAGCTTTCTGCATTTCTAACTCCAAATTGGTAAGTACAAGAGAGGAAGCTAAAATGTGTGGTCAAGCGCACGGGAGGATTTACCATGCACTTGACCACAACCTTCTTACGTTTTAGCGCCTAATGACAATCTTCAGCAGATTACTTGAAGGCCACCACTTATATTACAGCACAGTGTAACAGTAACTAACACTAATAACAATCGATATTATCAACAGCACTTAATTAATATAATACTAATAGTTATGAGTGTCCCGCTGCTCAAGAAGGGGGAAGGGGCGAGGACCAAAGATCATTCATCAGCTCGCCATACAACAACAGTTCCTTTCTCCTCTGCCACCACTTCTCTACCCAATATATAAACACACTCACCCACCACCTCCATGCATTCACTTATTCTCCCCACACATTTCCCCAAAAGCAATGCCCACCTTTCAATATTAACCAACTCTTCTCCAGCTCCTACAATTCTGTGCACCTCATCACCAGTACCAGCCGACCCCTCTCAAATTTCTCACACATTACTAAACATCTTTCCCTTAATGCAGGCTGATATGTAATTCCATGGGGGTTTTGTGCTAAACTAAACTGTTATGCTAAAATTGATTTTTTCCCCCCATTGGTGCCATTTGGATTGAAATAACAGACGGTCCATATTTTCTGACCCTAGAACCCTTTTAAATATAGGCTGCCACCAAACAGGAATTGGGGCGATTAGCGTGTTTTTTTCCAGGTCCCAAGTCAGATTATGAATGTTCCAGATTGATTTGGGTAGAGAGTAAGATCATTTGCTCAAGATTGCAACTACAATACTCAACAAAAATTACTTTCCAATGAAGTGAATGATATAGCTAGTCATTAAAACTAGACGAGCACTAGATAATACAAGCACTCATATAATAGTGAATAGTAAATATTAGTATACAAACACTGAAAGTCTATGATGAAAGCAAAGTTAGGATTTGATTTTTTCATGTTACACGGACTATATCTGAAGACTGGAAAGCTGCAGCAAATTGGGGTGCACAACAAATACTATTTGGCCTGTGCCAGACGTAACAAGCATGCTTGTTATAGGAATTATGCTCGAAATAATGCAGGCACAAGTTGGACATCCCTATAATGCCAACTGACAGAGCTGAGCCCCACCAGAAAAGATGTATATAGGTACTATGCTTCACTTTCCCCTACAAAACCTTGACTTCTTGAGCGTGACCATTTACTTCGAATCTATCTGGTAATCTCATAATTGGAGTCAACACCCTAAATTAATAAAGATAAAGATTATCAAAGTCAGCCAATTTGTTTATGAGATAAGCTCCTTGGCTTGTTTAGTGGTTGCCATTTGGAAAGGGCCCCAAAAAATTCGGACCCCAACATTTTCTGTTAATATGGTCCAAAATGGTACCAAACGAGCCAAAAAACACGGGACACTGTTTCCGTACATACTATCCTGCACTATTATGTCAACAGAGAGTTCATTGATTACAAAAATGAATTTGTCAAAAACTGGGATTGATATCTGTACTATTGCAAATGTGTGCAATCAATCATGAACATCAGACATCCATTCAATGTGGTTCAAAATGCCATATGGCACAGACAGTGGGCCAAAAAAATGCCACAGTTGTTAAACCAACTAAAGTTCTAAACTGTCCAGCAACTGAAGACGTTCAGAATGGGAATGCAGTATCTGATGTTAGATAGCGCCAACTGAAGAATATTTTGTCATCTCATTCCACTGTGTGGTGTTCAATATAAAAAAAATGTCTTGCATATTTCTATGTTCATCTTTTTATTGTGGCAATGGACAGAATCTTGGAGGTAGCACTTGGCAATGGCAAGAAGAATACAATGCTAAGATTTTGTTTACAAAGTCACAAAAGTTTTGTCCCATAGACAATTGGCTATTGTTTTTTCATTTTCCACTCCTCCAACATACCAGCACAGTGCCTTGCATTTGTTTCCATTGCTATATAGTAAAAATGGATCTATTGTATACGGGGGGGGGGGCAGCTGGAAAAAGGTTTATAACCTTAGGGAAGGGCTAGAGCTAGGCTGGAAGTATTTTGGAACTAAAATTGGCCTAAACCAACATTTATGTTGCTAAGAAGCTGTCAAAATGAGTTTTAGCTGAGCGATTAGGTCTGCTGGTTTACTAGCAACCACAGAAGAGGTTTTGGGGGGGGACTAATAACGGCCGAAACCTTCGTTTCATTTGCTAAGAAGTTATATACCAATGCTTGATATAAAGCATAATTTTTTAATAGCTATCAGCCATTAAAATACTCACACACACACACACACACACAAAAAAAAAAAACCCTCAAGCAATTAAAAGAGTGCTAGCATACTCCAATTAGTGGGCAGAGTAAGAAGATCTGACAAGTCAAACACGAGTGTAACTAAACACTAAATGGATAAAGGTCATTTGTTTACAGCACTGTCCATCTTGGCATGCTATCGTGTAACAAATTGTAACTGTAACGTAATCGGCAACAATGCACTTTGATGTTCTGTTGGCTTCCAAGAATGATATGTGCTGCTCTTATGTTGGGAAGAGTATCTAAGTATAACTGAAAGTAGTACAGAATAGATACTAATTGAAAAATTATAAACTAATTTGTATGGTGCCTTTAAGAAATGTTTCTCATTGCATAACCAATTCTATTTGAACAGTTGCAACGCATCATATTGGGGCACTTTGTTGGTGGAGTTTCATCTGCAAATGGATGATTATGAATCAAGGCTGTAAGAAACTTTCCAAGTTGTTGCAGTGGCTATCATTAGGCTATGATTTAACTTGTAACTTATACTTCACAGATCTCGATACACATGCAGCACATTCTGACTGCATGTGGTTTATCACAGTATTGAACATGTTTGGGAGGAAGGGGGAGGGAGGATGGGGCTGTCTACCCATTAGAATTAGACCTGGTCCTATATTTGCATCTTATTGTGGTCTCCATTGTTCTTGCTACCGTTTTTGCTTTTATTCTGATAACCATTTTCTGATTGTGGCATTCTTTGCTTTCTGATCCACACATGAAGTTCTGTGAGGATCATAAATTTCAAGTTACAGATGATGCCAGCAACATGACATTGAAGGAAATTTCTTTGTGCATGAACACTATATATACTGTATTTCCTAAATTCAGTGCTATAATTGGTGAGCCAGTACCCAATCTACAGGAAAATCTAATGAGGCAGGGGGAGTTAGAAGGTATACACTCCATTACCTGTTCCCCTCACTTTCTGTAGTCTTAATTGCATACAGTGACAGATATATTGTACACTCACTGTATGCCATGCTCTTGTAATTACATTGAAATAACGAACCTGCAAAAATCACAGTGCTAACAGGATATTCACAGGTGCATATAAGCAACTCACAGTGCTAACAGGATATTCACAGGTGCTAAATCACAGTGCTAACAGGATACTCACAGGTGTAAATTAAGGAATACAGCAAGATTTCACTGTACATGGCTTCTTAATTACTTTCTAACATGGTTGTGGTGTCTAACCTATTGTCATAGCAACTGCACAGAGCTGTCTAAGTAAGAAGTAAGAGAAGGGATCTTTTTATCCATTAAATATATATTTATATATACATAAGTGATGTTCAAAAATTAAATGACAACACTTTACATATGGTCAACCCTTTATATTAAATTGGAGTCACTTTAAAATTTAAAAATATTTTTTAATTTTATACCTAAAATTAATATGTGATTTACTTCGGCAATTACAATTATAGGTACCGGTATGTACCAGTTATAGCTATATCCCAAAGTCAGAAACTTCTCATCTGAATATATAGTTACCTGTTTGCAAGGTTGTTACTTCACTTGTGATTGCCATGCACAACTGAAGCACTTTGTTGGTAGACTGTAGCTCTATAAAAGCTACAAAGTAAATAGTAGAAACCCATTTTCTGTCGTTTAAAGAGTAGAAACAGTTTTATAATGTTGAAAAGGAAGCTAATGTGCCTATTTCAGACCTCAAAAAGCTCAAAAACGTCAAAACTGGAGCCAAAAAGAGCTTCTTTCAGTTAAAAAGGGGAGATTTCTCACCAAAAGCCATTTAAAGAGTAGAAACAGTTTCATAATGTTGAAAAGGAAGCTTATGTGCCCGTTTTGACAAGAATGAGCTCTTTTCCCGGTGTAAGCGCCATATGGCGTAATTGCTTTTGAAAAATCATAAAAAATCAATCATTGGGTTGTTTTGCAAAACAAAAATATAATAAAATAGCGCTGCAAAATTATACGCCATGGTAACTAGGGAAATCCCGCCGTAAAGTTCAAGGGGTCAATTCTTTTTTTTTTTTCCTTTTTTTTTGCGGCTAAAATTTTTATTAAACATAATTATTGTATTTGTATAGAGTTCATTGTATTTCACTGATGTAGTGATATTCGACCCTCACTCATGGCAGGGGTCAATTCTGCCCTAGAATTGAAAATGGTGGAAAGGCTATCTTTTGATGAGGTGCTCACAGCGGTCCTGGACGACGACTTCGACGACTTCGGGTTGTCTGACGATGACTATGCCTACTGTGGACAGCCCAGTTTGGATCGTGACCAAGTAGAGCTACTCGGCAGAGACTTTTCCAATCGAAACCATGGCAGTATGGACGAAGCTATATGGACGAAGCTGTGGCTGTTGGAGGCATAGGCATCAGCCTCCTGGTAAGTCAATGTACTTTGCTAGCTATATATATAAAGCCTGATAGTCTGAGGAGCTAGCTAAATCATGGTGTTAGCTACACCCGTGTAATAGCCTACTTTCCTTTATAGTTCTAGCTGTACTGATTCCTTGACTTGTCTAATAAGTTGACAGAATAACAACTCTATCATGTTCAGGTTTGATGGAGCAAGTGATGGACCATGACGGAGATAATACCATGGCACAGCTTCCCCACATTCAGATGAGTTCTGATAAATATAGTGATGTACCCCACTCTCTTCATCCATACTGCACGAGGACGCTCGTCTTGTAGACCTACACGAGGACGTATTGTTCTCAGAAGTAGGAGTGTCCAACTCTCCCCTTTACCTTCATCCAGTGCTAGTCTTACTGCACGAGGACACTTGTATATCAGACTATGAGTATGTAATTACAGAGTATTGTATTGTATAATTGCTCTTTGATTCTGTGTACATTGTATCAATATTATTGGTTATGGGAATTGTATCAATAATATTGGTTATGGGAATTCTATACAGTAGAAATTATGTCCTCTCTGTTAGTCAGGCAAACGTCTGTCATACCACGGCATATCTCAGTTGTTCCTAAAGTTGGCTGAAAATAGAAGGATATTTATAATCTACAATACAATAATATACAATTTTAATAAATAAATAAAAATTAAACAACATTATAATGATATTCATACATGTGTGGTTTGGTTACCTAGCAACATCAATTGACCACAATAATGTCCAACGGTAGAGCTATCTTGTGGTATATGGTTGCTAGGGACTATTGTTAACCTCTGATTTAATATCAATTTATTTGTATATACTTAATGGTCAATTTTTTATTTTTTCTCAAATAAACTCACCGGGAGAAGAGTTATGGCTATTTCAGACCTCAAAAAGCTCAAAAACATTAAAACTGGAGCCAAAAAGAGCTTCTTTCAGTTAAAAAGGGGAGATTTCTCACCAAAAGCCGTTTAAAGAGTAGAAACAGTTTCATAATGTTGAAAAGGAAGCCGTTTTGACAAGAATGAGCAATTTCAGACAGTTTTTCCTCAAAACACTCCCAATTGGAGCAAAAAAGAGCTTCTTTCAGTTAAAAGGGGGAGATTTCTCACCAAAAGCCGTTTTCTGTCATTTAAAGAGTAGAAACAGTTTCATAATATTGAAAAGGAAGCTAGTGTGTCCATTTTGACAAGAATGAGCTATTTCAGACAGTTTTTCCTCAAAATGCACAAATTGGAGCAAAAGAGTAGAGAGAGATTTCGCTGTGAAAAGTCTCCGTCCTGTGCTTACTTTTTTATTTTTTTAATTGATGACACAAATTAAGAAGCTGGAATATTATTCCATAAGTTGTTTAGTTACTTCGGAGTGCGTGGAGATGGTATCAGGTTTCTTTTAATCGTGCGGGATGAGTACGACTGAATTCCAATTCTAGTTAGCAGTCACAGGATATCGGATGGCTAGCCATAATTGATGTACGCTAGAGGATCAACCAGCCCACATTTCACAAGGAATTCTGGAACTCCCATAATACTTAACAGGGTTTTGTGGCAATTAAAAAAAAAAAAGATGTATATACAGCTCAGAGTAGATCTGGCGAGGATGCAATCAAAGCAAGTTGGCCACATATTTTCACTCAGCACTTTATTCTATGGCTCCAGATCATTATTGTGAACATCTCGTACAAATCTTTACCCATTATAAACTAGCAAAAGAAGTCCTTTGGGTGACATGTGTTACTCCTATGAGCAAGCACTCATTGAGGACATTGACAGAAATGGCCAAGAAAAATATTAATTACAGTGCCAACCCTATATCTAGTTAGGCTATTATATATGGTTGTTTTAAGCTAGGAGATATGGCCTACAGGCCCCAAATCCTGCCCCTGTTCAGCAGCTGAGACATCATCAAAAATTGGGGGAGGGGGGGGGGGAGGGGGGTTAATGTTGGCATTATAATATATATTGCCAAAAATTTATTAACAGCTGAATAATGTTAAATTCACAATAAAATCACAGTTAATAGTTACCAAAACACGTGTCTCTGTACAAATTAATTAAATCAAGGCTCTCCGTATATTCTTTGTGAATAATTATTAAGCAATTATTAAGCAGAATTCTGTCATAGAAGACCATGGTAGGAGTAAAGCCATTTCAAAGCAGAATGTGATCTCTCAGAAGTGGAAGAAGTAATATAAGTATAATTGATTTATAGGTGAACCTCCTTTTAAATATCTCTTTGCTGTTCATGGCTTCACAAATAGTATTTATATCAGGGCTGATTTCTTTAATGCTTCTCAAGCCAAAGGGAGTGCAGCACCATAACCAAACACCCCTTATCACATTTTGTGATTAAAAATTAAACGATTATTTTCAGCTGACATCATTAAATTTTCTTTTACAATCAGCTATTTTCTTATTGAAATGGGAAATAAATACCAAAAAAGGTGATTGAAAGTGGACAAAATCACTATTATTTTTAGAGGCCTGTGTTTATGAGGGTCTTCACAACAGCCCAAAATATCTGAGATGAATGAACAATGCATGGTGTGTGTGTGTGTGTGTGTGCGTGTGAGGGGGGGAGGCGGCATTGGACACTGAATGTCCAGAGAATTGAATAAAACAGCCAGGGAATTGTCTGCTGTGCCCACAGACTCAGACTTCGAGTTAGCATGTACGGAGATGAGCTCACTAGTTTTGGAAAACATAGCAGTGAATTAACCTCCAGGTTGTTGCGAGGTATAACATGTTGTTGGTAAGTCAATTTAGAGTCTAAAGTTGCAACAGTATAGCAGGAATTGAATGCTGTTTGGAACCATTGTTTACTTTTGCTTTGAAACTTAGAGTTGCTAAAAAATCAAGTGACTTCTGTCTGACTTGCCAATTGTATCACATTTGCTGGATTGCATCTCCCTTCCTTCTACAGCACTTGTGTAATATATATTAGATGCACACAACATTTATAATACTATTTGCAGTACAATGTACTTCTTTTACGATTGATGCACACAAACTGCATTGTTGCAAGCTGTTCCAGGATGATAACTATTTGCTCAATGCCAGACCTACCTTACTTCAAAATCTTTTTTTCCCTTCCAGGGCAGAGCAGGTCAAGTTCAGCACGCCAGTATGGGACCGGAAAGGCATTTTTTTTAGATCACGTTTTTGGGGGTAACGTCTATTACCAAGAATTACTGGAAAGGATCCCTGGAGAAATATTTCAAACGTGGTTAGGAAGATCGAGAAGGACCAGAAGAAAAACCCGTGCTAGCGGCTGTTGTTGAGCCTGATACAGCAGCCACAGCAGCCACTGCAGGCAAGTTTAATGTTTATCTCCGTACTAAAAAGTTACTTGCTGTTTCCTTCCTTAGTGAGTCTCCTGAAGGTGGGGGTAGAGCCTTTTGTGAACCTTCATTTGCCTTTCATTCAATTGGAAGAGAGGCCAGTTCCAGTGGTGACAATGACCAAGGAAGAAATTGGCTCTATTGGATCGTTCAGCTTCTTATGGGTGTTGCTACTGGATCTACTAACTCTACCTTTTCGGACTAAACTGAAGGAAAAAATTTCCCGTAGGGCAGGCATGTATCGCTGTGTCATATTTTTACTTCCTGTTGTATAACACTCAAGACATCTGAAACCCTGTATCTGTATAAGTCAATTCTTTGAACATCCAGTCAGTATTAGATGCTTGCATTGCTGGAATTAGTCATTCTGGTCTGGATGACATCGCTAATTTTTCCACCTATAATTCTATTCTAAAATTCTCATGCACAGTGCCTATAATTCTTTGAAATCTATATACCTATTATTCTAATGATCGAATTATTCTAATGATCGAACCTATTTTCTAATTATTCCAATTCACAAAATCCATTTCCTATACATGTAATTGTACTGGTGCATAATAGATGTTTCAATGTGTTTGTAGATCAGTAAAAGTACTGGATAAAAATGAAAAATCATGCTCTGCTGCTGCTGCTGAGGGCTGTACAAGCAAAAGTGTTCTGCATGCTCTTGACCACCGTGAAGTTCACTTTCGTGGTTCAATCCCATTTGTTTACATGACTCATGTCTAACTGGTCATTGCAGGATGGTTTTAACTCACAAATATTTGCCGGGTCAAACAATCTAGCATACTTCAACAGTGTGCTTGAGGTCATCTCCAAATTTTTCATTGAAGTATCTGTATGCAGATTCAACACATGCTTTAGCATAGTCAATCAGGTGCTGTTCACAAACAGAGTTCGAGGACAGCTTGCTGGCAACTGCTTTGACATTTGGATAATACTGAGTGGAAATAGAAGCAGAAAGTACATTTATTTCTTCATATGCATTGAATATTAGTGGCCCATCCCCTTCCAGGTGATATGTAGCTTTAACAAAAGGTTCACCAGCATCAATTATCATTGCAAGTTCCATCTGTAACTTACGATTGTTAGGAGGGTCATCAAGAATCTCCTGAAGCCTCAACTTTGGGAGTGGAAGATGAAGAAATGAACAAACTTCACCAAATGCTTTAAGCAAGTGGTTCATTACTTCCCACTTGGACCACCAACGAGTGGCTGAATATGTTGGTACTAGTAAACCTGTAGCTGTCTTGCAGGCTAATTTCGTCTTTGGACTTCTTGAAAAAAGCCCAACCCAACCCTTCGTAAATTCCAAGCACAGGTGCCTTGATTCGCTCCCCCACATGATCCAAGGTGTGAGAAAAGCACCCTACATCTAAAATGTGTGGGAAGACAATACTCAATGTGCGTATTGCTACATTGTTCACTGATGCAAGATCCCGCATAGCAGCTACTAACAGGTTGGAGGCAATACCTAGCTCAGTAGAAAGGCAAATGATCAATTGACGTGCAAGTTCTTCACCTGTAAGGCTCTTAGCTAACATCATTAGCCGAACAACACGTTCCACTGTTCATCAACAAAGCGCAGTAGTACGACCATTGCTTCGCAAACATGGGTTGTTCCGTCAAAAATTACAGACACTTCTTTACCATCAATTTCCTTCTTTATGCTTTCTCGCTGTTCATGCTGAATAAAATAATCAGTTGATACAATTGGAAAGCCTGAATGCACTTTCCTCAAATAAATCCCGGAAAAAATCAATCTTAGCAAGCGGTACCATAGCCTTTAAAAATTCTGTGACTGCTTTTACTCGATGGACACGAACTGCATCTGAAAGGCCTTCTCCAATAGGGTGTTTTTCCTTGTCATATTTATTTAACATATCACATGTGTTCCTCTCTCTCTATTCCTTTGATGCCAAATGCTCTTTTCCATTGGCATGTTTAGCTGACTTGATGTGCTGAGTTAACACACTCATACATTCTCTCTGCAGGCATTGCAAAACAACTTGCCCATAATAACAGTTAGATTTTAATTGGGGAATTCTCTTATCCTTAGAGATTGAAACCATAACTGGTTCAGCAGCAACAACACCTTTACCTCGTTTAAACCCTTTGGGAGGATAACATTTAAGTTTCCGCTTTCTTGCGAGGTCAGATGGAGCAGGACTCGTAAGCTTGTCCAGAAGATTAGCTACTTTCTTATCAGGCCAGTGGCAGTGCTCGGCCCAGTAGCTCAAGCCTCAATTTCTGGACCACTGTCTGTATCAGAAGAAATACTACAGCTATTTGTTTCAGCAGCCATTCCTTTACTAGCTATTGCCAACCATGTGCTCAAGCAAAGGTAGGTGAGTCAGGTCACTGACAGTTGCCTTGATTACTGACATACCTTTTAGTAGTTTACAACCTGGCAACACTAATGAAATTTCCTAAGTAAGTTATGCTATGGCCGTGGGCATGCCAGTTTTGACAGAGCTCTGTACTTTGGGGTGGTTAAAGTAATAATAATGGTGTGCTAATAGAAAAGCTAGGAATAGGTGGTCTAATCTACACTCTAAATCCTTACAGGGTCAATTTACATCGAAACTACTTTACCTCTGAACTACTTTACCTCTGTAGCTGTAGGTTGTAGGCTGTTTACTATCTCACAGGATATAAATCAACTAAAATTCTAAAAATGCTACCTATAATGCTAGCATTATTCTCTAATGCTTTGCCATTCTAAAAAAAATGCTAGCATAATTTATCGAGCCCTAGACATCACCGTAGTCATGGATATGTTGCACCCTCTTAGTTCCACCAGTTATTTTGGTTTTTGTTTTGGGGGGGGGGGGGGGATATACTAAGTCAATAGGGAGTGACACAAATGCAGTTAACATAGAGTATTATGTTGGATGCCGCTCATAGGTTATATGATTTTTATGGGTTTGGGCATGAAGACATCATTGATGTTAGTGTTACTGTTGATGGCAAGTTGCATATACGGGGCCCGCCACAAATCATATGATGGTATTGCTGTGATGTCTTGGGAAACTGGAGAAATTTTAGAGTATTAATATCTAAGTTCTGTCAAGCTCGCACGCAAATACTTGAAGATGAGACAGAGGCAAGTTACAAAGAATGGTTTGAGGATCACAAGGTAAGTTGTGAAGCCAATTTTGAAGGCTGTTCTGGTTCCATGGAAGTTGTAGGAACACAAAAACGTTTTGGGCGTTCAGTGGATAGACAGAAGCTTTAGGTACACACACATAATTAGTGATGGGAATATAAATGGTTGTTGGATGTCAAGCCTTATGGTCCTAGTGTTGAAATAGAGAAGGTAGAATGTATAAATCACGTTAGCAAGAGCTTTTTAAAGCCTTTTGAGACATGCATTAAAAGGTGCTGTTAATGACAATGGCAAGCGTGTAACTTTGGGTGATGCTAGGGGAATTAGTCACGTGTCTATAGTTAAAATGCAAACCTACTGTGGGGGAGCAATTACAATAACAAGGGCAACCTAGACTGGGATGTGAAAGCATCACTCTGCAGAAGATTCCCAACATGAGTATTGCCCAACATGAGTATTGCAATAAAGATGAGGATCATTTGCACAAGTGTTTAGGCGGCTACACACAGATTCAAAATGTGAGTTTTAATTCTGTAGTGTGGAGTAGAGTAGTGCGACAAGTATCAATCAAGGCTTGCCGTCGATTTAGGTGTGGTGAGCTTCAATGTTGGGAGGAAGGTTGGCTTTGGTAAAATTATGTCTAAACAAGGTATATCTAGTAGTCGAGCTAGCATGTCATTTGAGTGTTCTGATGTTTATTTTGCTTTAGTCGAGCCTTTGAGTGTTCTATTTGGTTTATGTGTGTTTTGCTTTGTATTGTCAAGCTTGCAGGGATTACTGAAGGATGAGTGAAGAAATGTGTGGAGGATGACGATGGATACAGCTGGGCATGGGAGCTGCTGTAAATTATTATGTGTTTATGTTTGCTAATTCAATATTAGCAAAGCAACACAACAAAACAAGTCTGATGCATCTTTTAAATATATATATATATAGGTTGGACACTGGCTGTTGCTGAAAAATAGGTTGCTTTCAACATTTTGTTTGTATATATGCACACATAATCTAGTGAAGGGATGTATTCTAGTAATGCATGGGGTGTTTCTGGAAGCTGGAACATGGTTAGAAACTGACTTGGAGGCTCGATATCTTGGAAGTGATTTTTCAAGAGGGGTTCAAATGATAAATTCATCCTTTCATAATATTTTTTATGTCAAATTTTTATATTCTACAACTTAACGTCGAGTTTATGTTTGAGAGGATCGTTAAAAAAAGAAAAGACAGTATAGATGAAAATGTAACGTGATGTCATAATGCAACGTTCATAAAATCCACCCCAAAACTTTTTTCAAGATTTCAAAAATGCACCTGTGTAAGAGCTTCGCAACGCTCGTTGCTCGAAAGTGGTTTGCTTAACGGCTTACAGTCCGCACTAGCTGATCCTGTAATCACGTAGAAAATAGTAGGGCGAAATAATTAATAACGAAAGAGAATAACCATTATGAAACACAGTGCAAGCTATTATTTTGATATATAAATCAGGACACTAATGTGCGAGCAAAAGATTGGCGTTTTATATGAGACCACGCATATACGCAGACTTGATCATGCGTCAAAAACTAGCCTTCTTTTTTTTCTTCTTTCAATTTTGTCCGTGTAACAGATCAAGAAACTACAAAAAGAACACATCTTATGATATTTGCCCTAACTTGGACTATATTTTTCTCATAAAAAAAAAAATGCCGTAAAGCTCATAACTTTCCTACACTTCACTAAAAATGATAATTTTTATATCACTGGAGCTCTTCTAATTATCTGTTTAACGTACGTGACAAATTTTTAATTACTATTAGTGTTGGCAAGTTATGGTGATTTAAAGTGGTGAGGTTAGGGGTTTACCCTGGTGTTTTCCAGTTGCAAAAGCGGTGGCCTGCCACTCAAAAACCACGACATTTATTGATAATCTGTTCATGCGTTGCAGATTAGAGACAGGATCTATCAGCTGACCAAATCTGGGACTTTGATCTTGATAATTAGGGCAGTTATGAACTTTTCTGCAAGTTAGTTCAACTTTTTTAGGGATCTTGATGTATCTTCCGAGAAAATGTCTGCAGAGACATTCAACATATCATTAAGAATCATAATAAGGAACACAAAGGGAATAAAATTAGCTGCATAGAGTGTGCAGAACAAAAGTTATGGCGATTTATAATACTTTGGTGGTGCAGACGTACAGTTCACCCCCGGGGGGATTAGACGTCAATTTATTTTTTATTTTTTATGATTATTATTTTTTTATTTCAAACTGTTGTTGCATCTATCTACTTGCTATTTAAAGGCATTGGATGCTTCATTTCAAAGTTATGGTGGATCTACTTCATCATACTTTTCTTTGACATGTACAAACATTCAGCTGTAAAGCACATATACATCTCATAATTGTCTGGACAAGCAGCCCCACCTCCTTCTCCAAACAGACCTGCATGTCCATGCAAGATTATGCTTGTACACAACTTCAGACACCTCCCACATCCATTTGTTGATTGTCATTGTGTTAATTGCATGTCCACACTGCATACGCTTACTATTGCCTTATATGGTCATATGCACTCTTGTCAAAACTTGTCCTCCTTTCATTGGTCCACTTGGACACTCCACCCTTGTACCACTCCCTTTTTGTTCATCTATATATATTCACCATCCACTCTTTTGCAGCTAGTCTGCACTCACCCTCTACCAGTCTACCATCATCTCTTATGCTACACTCGTCCACTTCTAGTTTGATTGTTCTCCTAAGTTGTTGTAATCACTCCTCTTCCAGGTGTCACTCTTCAGCAGTAACTTTGTTGTCAGTGTCTATACTATTGTCCTGTATCATTACCCTGGTTCTTTCTTTTGTGGATTTGTTGTTACTCGTACCTCTTGTGCAGGCTCCAGACCTTTGTCTGAATCATTATTATAAATCAAATTACTACTTGTTCATGATCTCTTGATAGTTCTGAGTTGACTTGTTCTGGTCAGTTCCCGGGCGCAGCCTTACAACCTGCGCTTGAATAAGAAAATACCCAGCTATCAAACCGTGCAAAACATTTGGTCCTTCGAGCCGGATCGGAACACTAGCTCATCCATCCGTCATCATTTCTTCGTGTAAGCTCTCGCTCTTTGAACAATTCTTCACCGGTCTTGTTATCTTTCAGAATCGCCATGACAGACGAAGCTGCCTTGGCAGAGACTCTTAGGAGTAGTCGCTCCTCACTCTCTGGAGTTGTAACACGGACTCAACATCGTCTCCAACGAATGGAGGAAGACGACCCTGCCAGTTTTGATTTAGACATGCTGGCAGAGCACCTTACGTCACTCAAGGCCACCGTGCAACGGTACTCCAACGTACACGACACCATCATCAATGGTGAGCCAGATGAAGGACGCAAGGAACGTGATGAAGACGTCAGGGACCTCTTCAACGACAAGGTGGAGGCCACCAGAGTCCTACTCAAACGCCTCATAGCCATGAGAAGAAGGCACACGAACTCTGCATCGAAGTGCAGTACGGCATGGACGATCTGGAATCAGATATGGCCCGTGATCCAGATAAGGATCACACCATCGCCTCATCCAGCGTCGCCACCACCTTGGAGGAATTCAAGTCCATCTTGAGGCAGTCAACGATTCAGGCTAGTCACATCACAAGACAAGCTGCCAGAGAACTCAACGCTCGCTTAGTTAGACTATCTGTCAGAGAAATCTCCCATCCGCCTCCAACATCAGTAAGTGCTCCATCAACCGTCAGCCTTAAGACGGTCCAGCTGCCCAAGATCTCCCTGCCACAATTCTCTGGAGACCTGATGGGATGGTCAACGTTCTGGAGCCAGTTTCAGGCTGCAGTAGACTCCAACAAGACGCTCAGCAAACTGAACAAGTTGGCCTATCTCAGGGATGCAGTGAAGGACCCCCCGACTAGATCGCTGCTCTTTAGTGGGGCGGAAACAGAGGGCCTCTATGACGAGGTGGTGGCCCTCCTTCAGGATCGCTTCGACAAAAAGCGTGAGGTGCATGCAAGGTATTGCCAAACTGTTCTATCCATAGATCCAATCAAAGCGACCAAAACAGATCTGTCTCGTTTGGCGGACACCGTGACCATAGCCATTTCTGGACTAAAGCACACCGGGCAATACAATGTTGAATCTGTTTTCACCTCTCTTCTGGTACCTTCTCTGCCCAAGCAATTACAGGTTGAATGGGAGATCGCCTCGAAGGAGCACAAGGACGTACCCCCAGTCGATGAATTCGTCAAGTTTGTCAGGTTTAGGGCTGGTATCCTCAGCGACAGCTCATCCTCGAAACCTCCAGATGTGAAGCAGGAATTGCTTCAGCCTGTCCATCGAGCTAGGAAACAGAAGGCCGCCTTTAACACTGCACAGCAACGGACAGCACCTAGTGGTAGGTACGAATGTAATTTGTGTAATGGGGAGAGGCATCCTTTGTTTTCTTGCCCCAAGTTTGGTGGCAGGTCTCTCGATCAGCGAGGAGAACACATCAGAGCATATAGATTGTGTTACAATTGTCTGGCCCCGGGTCATAGAACTGTTGAATGCCGTAGCGCAGCTAGGTGCAAAACCTGTGGGGGGAAGCACCACACTCTCATGCACAGAGAGCCTAATGCCCCCCTACCACCTAGTGAGGGGATAGTCAATCACATCTCAATTGCAGTACCACCATCCTCAACCATAGCAAGTGCTTTAACCATGACGAGTCAGATCCTGGTGAAAGGGCCAGGAGGGAGACAGATGGTAGCCAGAGCCTTGCTTGACACTGGAGCCACTATGTCCATGGTCTCCACTCGAGTAGCTAGGACCCTCCAATTGCAACATAATGGGCCCCGAGTGACCATAACAGGCGTCAAGGGCATGACTGACCTGGCAGCACACCCCTTAGTGACTTTGTCCCTGTGTCCCATTCACACAGTCGAACCTACGCTCTCTCTCGTGGCAGCTTCAGTGCCTAAGGTGGCCGGTGACCTCCCTTTGCAAGGAGCCACCAGTGTCAAGGACATGCCTCATATCAAATCCCTAAAGTTGGCAGACCCCACTTTCCATCTGCCGGGGAGAATCGATGTGCTACTTGGTAGTGACATAATGCCACATGTATTGTTGACTAAGGCTAGGTCAGGATCCCAGCATGAGCCTCAGGCACGGGAGACAATCTTCGGATGGGCCATTTTGGGTCCATTCACCCCTAGCTCCACCCAGGTGAAGGTAGCTGTTCATCAGGCCACTGGGGAAGAATCAACTGATAGCCTACTCTCTCAATTTTGGGAGGTAGAAGAGAGCCCGTCCCCGGCCAGTCTCCCCACTGACGAGGAGGCAGCAGTGCAAGCCCATTTTGAAAGGAGCCATCAGTATGTGAGCACGCCGGCTCACTATCAGGTGTCGTTGCCCAGAGCTCCCAACAGCTTACCTCTGGGGAGTAGCAGGCCTCAGGCCGTTCAGAGGTTTCTCGCAAACGAGAGATCCATCATCAGGAAGGGTATGTGGGAGGATTTCCAAGCCGTGATAAGGGAGTATGTGGAGCTAGGACATGCTGAGAAGGTGCCAGAGCACGATTTGAACCCGGCTGTGGAACAATTCTATTTACCCATGCATAGTGTGGTCAAGGCTAGCAGCACTAGCACCAAACTTAGGGTGGTGTTCGATGCGAGTGCTCGAACCTCCACAGGCCAATCATTGAACGATGTCCTGATGACAGGCCCCACATTGTATCCGAGTCTTGACTCCATCCTCCTCCGGTTTAGGTTGCATTTGGTAGCCTTGTCTGCAGACATTAGCAAGATGTATCGGGCAGTTTGGCTAGATCCCAAAGACAGAGACCTCCACAGGTTTCTGTGGAGAGCACAACCCGATGGCCCTCTCATTGACTTTCGCATGACGCGGGTCACATTTGGGGTGTCCTCTTCTCCATACTTGGCCATTAGGGCACTGCAGCAGACTGCTGTAGACTTTGGTCGGTCGTACTCTCAGGCCAGCCCCCTCATCAGCACTTCGTTCTATGTGGACGACTTGCTGACAGGGGCTGACACTCCTGAGCAGGCTGTTGAGTTGTACAAGGAGCTCAGGGCTTTGTTGTTGAAGGGGGGATTTGACCTCCGAAAGTGGAGAAGCAGCTCCGATGTTACATTATCAGCCATTGACCCTCCTCTGAGGGAGAAGCTGCCCATCAAAGATTTGATAGGCGATCAGGTAGCCCATCCTAAGGCCTTGGGGGTGGAGTGGAACTCCACCACCGATACCATGGCGACCTCTCTATCTCTCCCTAAGCAATTTACTTCCACCAAGAGAGGAGTCATCTCTGATGTTGCTCGGATGTTCGACGTCCTAGGTTGGCTAGGTCCGACCATAATCACAATGAAAATTTGGTACCAGAAGTTGTGGAGCCTTAAGTTAGCTTGGGATGAAGAAGTCCCACAGGAGTATGCCCTCCAACACAGGGAATGGAGAGAGCAATTGCCTATCCTAATCGATAAACAACATCCAAGGTGCTACTTTACACCTGGCACCAGGAAAACAACCCAGCTCCATGGTTTCTGTGATGCATCTCAGCAGGCCTATGCCGCTGTGGTGTATCTAAGAACAACGTATGATGATCAACCCCCTACATGTGTCCTAGTCACAGCCAAGACAAGAGTCGCACCATTAAAGGGATACTCCATCCCCAGGCTGGAATTGTGTGGTGCCAGACTATTGGCTCAGTTGATGTCCTATGTGCAAAGGGCCCTTGATCTTCCAGAAGTTGAGCTTCATGCATGGTGTGACAGCGAAATCATGTTGTGGTGGTTAGATGGTAGGAATCGGAAGCTAAACACCTTTGAGGCCAATAGAGTGGCCATGATCTTAGTAGATCTCCCTCCTTCCACATGGCATCATGTCCCCGGAGTGGAAAACCCGGCAGATTGCGCCTCTCGAGGCATATCTCCCCAAGACCTTAGTGTCCATCCCTTGTGGTGGAATGGTCCACCATGGTTGAGCCAAGAGCCCATGTGTGAGCCATTCCAGCCGTTCATTGTGGCTAAGGGCATTCAAACTGCCCAAGCAGACTGTAACTCGGTAGCACCTAGTAAGCAACTCCTGGTCACTCAGGAGAGGTGCAACTCATACCACACCCTCATTAACATTGTAGCATGGGTGCTCAGGTTTGTGGCCAACAGCCACGCAGCCCAAACTCATCAGACCAGAAGACTCGGGCCGTACCTGACTGCTGCCGAGCTCAACCAAGCGGAGCAGGTTATCTTTAGGCAGTCCCAAGACTTGGCATTCCCCTCTGAACTATCTAGACTCAGACATGGGGAACAGGTTAAGGTGTCTAGTCCTCTCAAGAGTTTGGCTTCCTTCTTCGACAAGCAAGGATTGATTCGGGTAGGAGGTAGACTCTCCAACTCTCACCTCTCAAAATCACAATGTCACCCTGTCATTCTGTCCGGCAAGTGTGATGTTAGTCAGCTCTTGTTCTCTCATAAACATGTTTCATTGGGCCACTGTGGGCCGAGCCTTGTTCTGTCATCCACATGCAGCAAAGTCCACGTCATCGGAGCCAGACGACTCTCCAGGACGATCTGCAGAAGCTGCGTTATCTGCAGGAAGGCCGCTGCCCAGACAGAACAACAGATCATGGGGCAGCTGCCTAGTGCCAGAGTGACACCCAGTCCTCCCTTCAGTGTGTGTGGGGTGGACTACGCCGGCCCCTTCTTAGTCAAGAAGGGGCACACACGTAGGCCCGTTATTGTGAAGGCTTATCTGGCTATCTTTGTGTGTTACAGCACAAAGGCAGCACACATCGAGGTAGTGTCGGACGCGACCACCGAGGCATTCCTGGCATGCCTCCGACGCTTCGTGTCACGACGGGGCCTTCCCAGTGATATCCATTCTGATAACGGAGGAAACTTCCGGGGAGCCCACAACGACCTGCAGGAACTCTACAAACTACTACAGGACGAATCGACCACATCTGCGATCAACACCTATCTCCTATCACGACGTGTGCAGTGGCACTTCTCCCCTGAGAGAGCCCCACATTTTGGAGGCCTATGGGAGACAGCAGTTAAGTCTGCCAAGAGGCATTTGAGACGCATCATTGGCAGCCAGAGGGTCGACTTTGAGGAACTCACCACGATTGCTGCCCAGGTGGAATCCTGCCTAAATAGCAGGCCCCTCACAACTATCACCAGCCATTCTTCCGACGGCATCACGGTTCTCACACCAGGACACTTCTTGATTGGCCGAGAATTAGCTGCCTACCCAGAAACAATCATCACAGCAGAACCATCTCTATGTAGGCGATGGACCATGTGCCAATCGATCGCCCAGCATTTCTGGAGACGTTGGTCACTGGAGTACCTTCAGCAGTTGCAGAAACTCCAGAAATGGCACAAACCCTCTCCAAACATTACAACCGGGGACATTGTCATCATTTGTGAAGACCAGACATTCGCAAACCAATGGCCTTTGGCCAAGGTATTGGAAATGTTCCCTGGTCGAGACGGCATCGTACGAGTAGTTACGGTCAAGACGAGTCGAGGGATCTTCAAGAGGCCCATCACCAAGCTGGCTCTCCTCCTCCACACCGACCAAACTCAAGACAGACTCCAAGAATAGACGTCCAATGGAATCCACTTCCGTCCTCCCCCCCAGTATGTCTGGACAAGCAGCCCCACCTCCTTCTCCAAACAGACCTGCATGTCCATGCAAGATTATGCTTGTACACAACTTCAGACACCTCCCACATCCATTTGTTGATTGTCATTGTGTTAATTGCATGTCCACGCTGCATACGCTTACTATTGCCTTATATGGTCATATGCACTCTTGTCAAAACTTGTCCTCCTTTCATTGGTCCACTTGGACACTCCACCCTTGTACCACTCCCTTTTTGTTCATCTATATATATTCACCATCCACTCTTTTGCAGCTAGTCTGCACTCACCCTCTACCAGTCTACCATCATCTCTTATGCTACACTCGTCCACTTCTAGTTTGATTGTTCTCCTAAGTTGTTGTAATCACTCCTCTTCCAGGTGTCACTCTTCAGCAGTAACTTTGTTGTCAGTGTCTATACTATTGTCCTGTATCATTACCCTGGTTCTTTCTTTTGTGGATTTGTTGTTACTCGTACCTCTTGTGCAGGCTCCAGACCTTTGTCTGAATCATTATTATAAATCAAATTACTACTTGTTCATGATCTCTTGATAGTTCTGAGTTGACTTGTTCTGGTCAGTTCCCGGGCGCAGCCTTACAACCTGCGCTTGAATAAGAAAATACCCAGCTATCAAACCGTGCAAAACAATAATAATTATAACAACTTTCATCATAATTATTTTCATTGTTACATGTAGATACAGGCACAGAAAAAGAAAAACTCAAGAAAGTCATGGGAAGTTAAAAAAAACAGATCAAGGAATTTAGTAAAAGAACACATTTTGTCTAGTTATTTCACTGCTAACTCAAACATTTCGTTTTCCAAACTTGGACTGCTTATTCCCACAATTCATGGAAATATTTCTTGTGGCCAGCATAACTTTAAAACTGTTTGCTCATTTTTTTCCCATTTGAGAGCTCTTTTAGTACTCTGTGATTTCCATGAATGAGATTTTTGTTTACTGAAAGCATTGACAAGAGATGGTGGTTAGAATGGTGGTTAGAAGAGGTGACCTCTAGTTTTTCCCAGTTTTTCAGACTCTGTAGTGTGCAACTAATCAAAATGACAACATATGGTAACTTTGGTCCATGGAAATCACTGAGACATTCCTTAGCAAGCCACACACCAATTATGAGTACTTGACTTCAATTCATTAGGCAGCTAGGTCTGCCACAAATATGTTTGAGTCACCTCGATGTTTCTGCATGTATCTTCTAACCAAATTTGTGTATAGAGACATTTAACATATCATAAAAACACACACAGACCAATAAAAACTTTGGTACTATAATTACCTGCATAGAGGAAAGAGAAAAAGAGTTATGGCAATTACAAATAGGTACAAGTGTTTTATGGTTTTAAGGGCTAGTCCTCCCTTATTAATTAACTGAAAGTTGTATAGAATAGATACTAATTTGTATGGTGTTTTTACTTCCTTTAAGAAATGTTTCTCATTGCATAACCAGTTCTATTTGAACAGTTGCGATGCATCATATTGGGGCACTTTATTGATGGAGTTTCAGCTGCAAATCGAAGGATGAATCAAGGCTGTAACAAACTTTCCTTGCATATGGAAGTTATTGTAGTGGCTATGCTTAGGCTATGATACCTCATACATTATTATCATACCGTATCACTATACTTCATCTATGATTGTTATAATGCATGTGGGTTGGGATGAGCGATCTTTACATGTTAATTTTTGGCTAATAGTAGTTACGTGCTTCTTCGTCTCCTGTTATCAGTCAGGCACTCAACACTACAGTGCCTAGCTTGCATAAAGAAGCTTGTGTACCTTTAATAATACTGAAGATATATATTTTGGGGGGGTCACTTGAACCAAATTCTTCGGTCTTCATCAGGGTATATATATATATGAAAAATGAACACAATGCAACACTCTTATACTTGCTGGCAATACATTTCACACAAAATACATGTGATTGATTCATAGCTTTTCTGAATACTACAGTGTAAAGAAATGCAAACAATCTTGATTGATTTGTCCAAAAGGGGTATATATCTGGCTGGTTCTATTTTAGATGTGTATGGTCTTGTTTCTGACAATTTACTTTTAAATAAAACATTCTTGTTCTTTCAAGTGTTTTTTGTTTGTTCGTCTTTGTTGTTGTTTCTATTATATTTGAGTGATGAACATCTAGACCATTGGTTCCCAAGCTGGGGGTAGATTACCGCCAATATTTTGTGGGTAATGTAGCAATGCTGACTGTCACAGACAGATTTTTTTGCTATTGGTGTTTGATACCTGACTTACAAAACAGTGTAATGACTGATATTTAGCGAGTATTGTAATTTGGAACTTTCTAGATTAGGTTTATGATAAGTTTACTAGCTTATATATAGCTACAGAATGACATCACCTATTTACATCTATCATGCCACTCTTGAAGCTTGGCCTACAAAGTTGCACAGCAGCAAAATGGGCATATGATTGCCAAAAATCTTATCATGCCACGTGCACGAGTGATGGTTGCCAAAGCATGTAGTGAAGAGCACGCTAATAAGCTCAGCTCTATATCAGTTTCAAACAACACAATTCAACAAAAGCTCAATGAGATGGCCATAGCACAAATAGTGGAAGAAGTCAAGACCAGTCTAAATGACAAATTTTCTCTGCAATTTGACAAGTCCACTGATGTAAGCAGCTGCACTATGCTTTATTCGTTATATTCACATCTCGGATGTGAAGGAAGAATTTTTCCTATGTGAGAATCATGCTGCGACGACTAAAGGAGAGGATAAGTTCAGCATAGTCAGTGGCTTCCTTGAGAAAAATGGACTGGCTTAGAACAGGGTTCAACATGTGTCTATTGATAGTGCACCTGCTATGATGGGTGGTAATCGGGCTTTGTTCAAAGGAAAAATGCTGATCACTGTTGACTATTGCAGCACTGATACACACTTGCGCCCAGGATCCTTCCATATGCCTTGAAAGCAGAATTTGGCCCATGTCATTAATTTCATAAAAGCCAAAGACTTCACAACCGTGAATTGTGCAAAGAGATGGGAGAGCAGTATGAAGTGCTACTGTACCACACTGAAGTGAGGTGGCTGTCTCGAGGCAAGGTTATGAATTGTGATCGAGCTTCGGGAGGCAGTGGAACAGCAAAAAGGATCAGATTTGGCACACCAATTTTCTGATCCTGAATGGCTGTTCTATTTTGGCAACATCTTCAATAGAGGAAACTTGGCACTTCAAGGAAGGAACATGGCAATCATCGACGCAAAACAAGCCATTTCTGCATTTATCGGAAAGCTAAAGTTGTGGAGCAAGGGAGTTGCAAAGGGCATAGTGGCAGCTTCTAATACTTTATAAATTTGTTGATAAGAGCGAGGATGGTCAAGATATCCTAGAAATTTTGAAAGCCGACATCCAGGCCCACTTGGACGAATTAGTCAGAAAGATGGAGGAATACTTCCCTGATCTGGACACCTCTTGCCTTCAGTGGTGCCAGCAGCCTTTTGTGCCACCAAAAGAGGAGTGGATAACTCTGAGAGTGAATGAGGCTTGGTAGCTGGAATTAGGACCTGGAAAACTTCTGGATAGCCCGGCTAAATGACACGGTAACCTTGGCAAGACAGGCTCTAAAGATCCTTGCGTCATTTTCGACCACTTACCGATGTGAGGGCAAGGATTTTCCATCAATTTAAACCAGGAAATGGAACTGGTTGGACGTGTCAAATGATGAAAAAAAATTCTCAGTTCTACAAAACCGTGCATTGAATACTTGCCCAAGCACAATCATCCCATTGATGTGATTTGATTTGCAATGACCAACTAACTAACTACTATCATTTGCTAACACACTTATATAAATAAAAATTCATAAAATAAAACATGTTTTATCACAGGTAATGGAAGAGGGAGGATAGGGAGATTTGTGTAAAGGTTCTAAAAAGGTTTGGAACCTCTGATCTAAACCATCCAGCAACTGAAGACATTCAAAATAAGAGTGCAGTATCTAATGTTAGATAGCGCCAAAAATATTTTCTATTCTCATTCCTCTGTGTTGGTGTTCAATAGCAACAAAATGTCTTGCATATTTCTGTGGCAATGGTCAGAATCCTGGAGGTAGCACTTGGCAATTGTTTACAAAGTCACAAAAGTTTTGTCCCACAGGGAATTGGCTAATATTTTTTCCTTTTCCACTCCTCCAACATACCTTCTCTTGCAACACAGTGCCTTGCATTTGTTTCCATTGGTATTAAAAACAGATCTATTGTATGCAAGTTAGATTCTTGAAGATGAATTTTGCAGTTTAGGGGGGGAAACTGGTAGCTAATAGGTTTATAACCTTAGCGATTTATAACCGGCGAAGGACTAGAGCTGGGCTGGAAGTATTTTGGAACTAAAATTGGCCTAAACCACCATATATGTTGCTAAGAAGCTGTCAAAATGAGTTTTAGCTGAGAGATTACCTTTTTTTGTGTATGTGGTGTTTGGTGTCAGCATAGTAGTCAAACTGTCTTTTCAGTTTTAGGTCTGCTGGTTTACTATATAGCAACCACAGAAGAGGTTGTTGGGGGAACTAATATTGGCCAAAACCTCAGTTTCATTTGCTAAGAAGTTACCAATTGGAGATATAAGCGATTTTTCCTATCCATCAGTCATTACAACAACAACTGAGTCAATCAATTGAGAAAGTGTTAACATACTCCAATTAGTGGGCAGAGTAAGAAAACCTGAAGTCACACAGTAACTAAACACTAAATGGAGATAATTTCTTTAGAGCACTGGCATGCAATCATGTAACTACTCACTTTATATTCTGTTGGCTTCCAAGAATGAGGTGTGCTGCTCTTATGTTGCAAGAGTATCTAAGGATAACTGAAAGTTGTACAGAATAGACTAAAATAAATAACTAACAAGTTCAACTCCTGACTGTTTAGTTTATAATTTTTCATGTGTTATTGGTATTTTTATAATTGAAAATATTTATTTTATTATTATATTATTTTTATTATTTACATTTTACATTAGAAGTAACAGATAAAGTAACACACCCATTGTTATTGTTATTGTTGTTGTTATTGTAATAATATTGTTAATTAGTGTATTTTTGGTAATTGATATTACATTTTTATTACTAATTTGTATGGTGTTTTTCTGTTGACTTCCTTTTAGAAATGTTTCACATTGATTTAGGATGGAGTATATAGACCATTTCAATCAATCATTGTCAACCATTATTGAGTTATGGCCACCCATATCATTGTATACAGCTGAAGGAATTAATATACCAAAGTATTAAAAAATAACTGTGGTTAAGACTTTGGAGCTCCATAAATTCTGTAAACTTCTCTCTGTGACTCCTGTGTGCTCTCTTTTGAAACTGTTGAATAGGTATATACAACCATACCCAAGTTACATGCAGTCAAAATTGGGGGCCTCAAAACCAGCCTGCCCAAGCTTTCTGCATTTCTAACTCCTAATTGGAAAGTGCAAGACAGTTGAAAAGTACCAGTAGCTAGAGGAAGCATAGATAAGTACGCGAACAAGCACGTGGGTGGAAAATCCACTTGTGCCCTTCATGCGCTTGACCACTTATGAGCACTCTTCAAATGGGGAAGTGCTCGATGTTAAATGCTAAGTCCGCTTTCAAAACAAATCAGATAAAAAAACTAAAAACAAATCCAAATGCTCTAGTTACATATAAGTCCGAGGTGTCACAGAATATAATTATGGCATCCTATTTTTGGTAACCCAGCGTAAAGAATTCTAGGATATTTGGCACCCCTGTGCGAAAAAATATTTACTCGATAGTACGCGTTAGGAAATCTTGAACCCTGCATGTCGGTGTCACAGAATATATGGCATATTTTCGGTACCCCCAGTAAGGATATTTGGCACCCCCATGCAATATTTCCTTAGGATATACGGTCTCCCTAATAGTACGCTTTAGGAAATCTTGAACCCTGTCACGTGCAAAATACAGCTGTTTACTGTGAGAATGGAGAAGAGAGATGAGAAACGTAGTGCTTGTACCAAGGAGAATGAGAACAAGAACGTGGCCGAGGAAGAAGACACTGATTCTTCGCATAAATCTGAGGAGACCATCAATGAGGAGCTACACGCTTACCTATCCCAAAGTCTTTCCACTAGAATCCACCAAACAGGAAAAGTGTATTATCAGGAAGAGGTCCAAAAACTTTCAATTAGTAGATGGTGTTCTGCACTACAAGGGCAAGGGAGGGTCTTAGCAGTTGTTAATTATAGGTGCTGGGCACTGTACAAGAGAAGTGCTATATAGCTATGACTGTTTTACCATAATTATTGACATGCATGTAACATTCAGGTTGTGTCTGATAACAACACAAAATGCAAAATTTTAGAAGCTTGTCATATTATATTCACACATAACAACTACACAATGTTCGAAGTCAATTCGTCACAGTGAAGCAAAGTAAAAGAAGTCCAATTTTTGACTGGAGATAGTAGTGCCACATCCAGTATAGAGAAATGGCTGAATCATACTCTAAAGCGATCCATTGTGAAAACATTGAAGAGTGGGGAATGGCTTACTGACAAGCATATTGTGCTTGCTCAGGAGGTGCTAAGTAACCAATTTACCTATGTTGATGGATTACAGTTACCACTCTTAAGTCAAAATGCTGGTTTTATACCAGTACAAGATGAAGGTATGTATCTGAGGGCATGTCGCTTGTTAAAATGATCATAATTGCCTTTTTTAATATTTGTTTCACCTTGAAGGTATTCAAATTCATCACATCAGTGGTAATCACATTACTTCCTGCAGTATTGGGAGGGAAATTGCTGTATATGACAGCAGATTCAAAGGTGATCAGAGCTTGTCTTTGACACATCAATTAGCTCTTATTTACCGATCTTTGGTCATCAGCAAGGAGGATGGAAAAGAAGTTGCCACCCATCTTATGGTGAATGTTCCACCAGTTCAGCAACAGAGTGGGATAAACGATTGCGGTGTATTTGCAATAGCATTCGCTCCGCACAAATTGCTATATAGGCGACAATTTGGAAGATATTGAAATTGACTAGTATCAAATGAGAGACCATCTCCTAGACTGTCTAAAGAAAAGAACTTTCCGACCAAACTAAAGTGTGGGTATAGGTCTAAGCACTTCCCATACAGAGAGATTGAACTATTCTGTACCTGCCTGATGCCGGAGACGTATGGGGAAATGATGATCGAGTGTGAACGATGTGAGCTATGGTTTCACACCGGCTGTGTCGGCCTTTCATCTGCCCCTGATTCCACTGAACATTGGTGCTGCAACTCATGCAATGCAAACTCATCAATACACTAGCTATAGCTTTTTTGTTTGCTATTCTGAGATTATTGTTCTTCAATATTATTATTAGTGCCATTTAAATATATATTTTTGATAATAAAGTTATAAAATACTTGGATATATACTGGATTTCACTTTTTCTAGAGGATATTAGGTATGGGGATGCTAAAATTCCTCAATCCTAAGGGATGCCAAATTTCCTGTATAGGAGGATGCAAAAAATCCTAGGATATTTGGAATGGGGATACCAATTTTCCTGGGGTGCCATATTTCCTGTGATACCGGACAAAATATGTTAGAAACTACAGACTCATCTCCCTTCTCTGTTATATTTCTCTTGTCATTGGAACGGAAAATTTACACAAAGGCTATCAGTTTCATCTCGCAATCTATCTCTCCCTACTCAGTTTGGATTTCTAAAACGACATTCTAAAACACAACAGTTGCTTCGTTTAGTTAACAGTGCCGACATTTCACTTAATGATCTCAATTAGACGGTGTTCTTGGACTACAGGCTTTTTTATAGTGTTACTCATCAAGAGCTTCTTTTCAAATTGTATTCTGGATAGCTGTGGCATTGGTTCAGAGGATACCTAAACTCTCGCTGTCAATTGGTAGCAATATATAATAATAACCACTGATCTACTTCCAATCAGTTTCAGGTGTTCCACAAGGCAGTATTCTTGGTCCGTTACTATTTTGATTTACATAAGGATATTCCAATTCACCTTCTGTACTCTTACATGAAGATGATACCAAGTGTTTTAAAAGTATTAAATTGTTTTTAAATTTATCCTTTCTTCAAAACATACGTTGCCTTTTAGTGGGGTTACCATATTGGGGTCCCGAAAATAATTTGCGGAGAACTAAGTTGGACTGTTGATTTACATTCCTTAGGACATTATCTTCAAAATAAGCTTCTATACACTTTCAGAAATGGTGGGGAACTCTCGCTAGAGGGCGTTTTTCAAAATGGCCGCCATGGAAATAGAATTTTTTGCAGTTTTTGCCATTTTTCATCCAAAAACTCACCTAAAGCATTTATTATGAGGTTTTTTTGAGCATGTCAACTTACCCGTCACACTTCTGAGATACACCGAATCCCAGAAAATGCCCAAAATATGTAATTAAAACAAAATTGGGTGAATTACAATGATGCATAATTAACATATAGTGCTACAAATGGTATTTCCACAGCTTCATTCTTACGCAAATATGAGATGTCACATAATTACAATGTTAATGTTTATTCACATATGCACACGTGTCACTCCTCAGTTGTTATCCTACGCTTCATCACTGTCATCAGAATCTGCCGAATAATCAGAATCAGAATCTGTTTCATTGTCTCGCACTGGTACATCTTGTTCGTAGTCTCGCGTTAGTACATCTTGTTCGGTATGGTATAGAACTGAGAGATCTTCAGGCATCATGGGTTTAGAGTGAATTACAGGAACAATGGTTTCTAACGTGTCTTTCTTCCACCCATGTTCCAATGGCGAAGGAGGCGGGTCAGGGTCCGTATAATTTTTGAAAACCCAAACTTGATAATTGGCTCTTGAAATATGGAAGGATAGGGAGTCGGAATCTGGTGGAAGTCTTGATGTATGCTTTATCTTCATTGCGTTCCATTTATTAACTCGTGCCTCTCCAAGACACTGTGCCTGCTTTTCACCATTGATGTAACGCAAGGTGAAGGATTGTAGCTTCTGAACTAGTGCATTATTAGCAGGAAGGTGAGTGCCAAACAGCGTCATACTAAGCGCCTGGCAAACATCTCATATGTCAGTTTGTGGATCCGTAAGCACCATACATAATGTTTCCCCTTCAAAGCTTGATCCACTGGTCCAGCTTCTATCACACCAGCAGCTACAAGCAGATAATCTAATCCCGATCCCTGAAATTGTTTGTAGATTGTTCCCATGTATGTACATTCGATATAGAATGCACCAAGGAAAGGTATTACCTTCTGGTATCGCTCTGGATGTTCATTCTTGATTTCCATGATCAGTGCATATACTGGCTGGTCCCCAGTAAGGCTCATGAAAGGCATTGCTTTAAGCTGAATTATGTCCACACATCTATCCATTGATTCTTTGACCGTGGATTTGTTGGGTAGTGATGGGAATGTGAGTTGATAATATACCTTGTTCTTCATCATGGGATTACTGAATGTTGAATAGAAACCTGAATAGGCACCAGTCTTCTGACTTCCAACTGGTTGATCTTTGCCAGATTTATCAATTCTCACCATTGCATGGAGAAAACATCTATTACTTTGCATCAAGGTGTCCCCTGTTAGCGAAAAATTTATATCCATTGGCTTAGGGTTGCCACGCTCTATGGTTTTGTATGGCAGTACCCTCGTCTTCTCTATGTGAAGAGAATGCTGGATTGCAGCATCAGGTGTATGGTTAGCTTGTTCCTAAGATGGGTATCATCATCTATCCGTCGAATTATATCCTCTGGTTGGAGTAACTGCATGTTGGTAACATGAGTGGTGTTTCCACCTGGAAATAGTAAATAACACACATGGTAATACTTCACACATGGTAATACTTTTAGGGCATGTTAATTAATAATGATTCCAGTTAGTTAGAATACTACCTGTCAGAGTGTCTTCTCTGAAGTCATCGTTATCCATCTGTGCAGCTCCTGGAAACCCATCTGCTATTTCTGCTGGGCAGACTGGATTCTGTAGGAGAAAATATAATAAACAATTAGTCTCATGTCTTTGTTTTGTTGGGCATACCTCTTTTGTGTTGTGAGCCGTCCATGCAGCGTATAAGTCCAGGGTGTCCTTATATGAGATCTTAACAACGAGTTTCTTGAGTATATTTATTAGCTCCTTACTTCGGGTCATTCCATGGATAGTGATTGCTATATAAATGCAAACACAACTTTTAGCACTTGAGAAAATAAATGCACATATACCTGTAGGTATGTTCGTTTTCTGGTAATGTGTGAGAGAAGTAAATCACTCAGCATGCAGATTTGAGAATCGTTACAGAAATCGTGCTGATTTGGGTCTTGTAGCCAAGTTAGAGAAATTTTATTAGTTCCATTGAAGGTTCACCGCACTCATTCATATGGTCTGGATGAGGGAGCCATGCAGGCAATGACATCTCTGCTGCTTTGTCTCGCAATCGCTTTGCAACTATTTGGACTAACTTGTCGTCTGGTATGCCCCACTGGTTGATGGTAGCTTCAATATATGTGCCTGCCGTGGATTTATCATAGACAATGAGTGATTGATTCCGATGGAAACAAGTGTGGAATCCAAGACAATCCTTGAAATGTCCTTCGAGCAATCTTTTCAAGTTAGACCCATTTCCACATTTCGGAAAATTAAAATTGTCCAGCATTCTGTCATAATCAGACAGAAGGCCTGACAGCATTCTTGGCTCATAATCGTAAAAAATGCAGGATTCCACATGGGAAAAAAGCATTTCATCAACTTCCTGTTTTCGAATATTCTGGATACGAATGTCTTCAGATGGATTAATCATTAACCTCTTTGTAGGACTTCGTGATATATTTGTCCCAGCACGATTTGTGATAAGGTACCTCCTTGGCACAAAAGTCATCACTTTCACCAATGAATGCCAGAATTCTGGTTCGCATGACTTCATCTTGTAGATGCACAGTGGCTGCCTTAAACTGATTCCAGGCACGTTTCTGTGAGAGAATGAGAATATAAAAAAAGACAATATGCAATTTCATGGTGTCATCTAATTTGGTTAGACATTATAAACTACAAATATATTTACCTACACATTTAACACACCTGAGTCATCAAGCACAGGTGCCCCTTTGAGCGATCTGGGTGACGAGTGTCGCTGGATTTGAAACACCAACTGCATACTTGTTTATCATGTATTGGCCCAGTTGTTGCACGTGTTGTCAGGCTACATGGCACATCTTAGGCTCTGGTTGAGTCTTGCTGCTCCTCTTTCTGCCTTGTCTTGTCTTTGCACCACATGGCCTGATGATTCCTCCATTTATCTGCAATTTTTATTTTGCATGCTTTGTGCATGAACTGCTGCCTTGGACCAGCAATCCAATTTACTACATTAAATATACTCCCAAATTCACCCAGGCTTTGGCAGTCACTCTCAAATTATCCCAAGATACAGAATCTTTTATTTCGAGCAAATCATCTTCTCTGTCCTCTTGCTCACAGAATACAAACAGTTCGATGTTTCCTCTTGCGGCTTCCCTCCACTGATAGTGGCGTCAAGAGCGGCTTTGATGCTTCCTGGTCTTTCATTATTTGAACTAATCATTGCAATGAAAGATTCAGAATGGCTCCTGTAGCTTATATACCCAGTCCTAGTGTAAATTTATTACACAGTAGGGAACAATCTACATTAGCTATCACTCTAACAGTTATTATATATGGTCAGTTTTCACATGCCACATTTACTTTATTTTACCATATCCAACGTTGCGCAATAATGACCAAGTGTAGGATGATGACTGAAGAGACACATGTGTGCATATGTGAATAGCCATAAGGTATTTGTAATTCACCCAATTATAGAATATTTTGAGCATTTCTGGGATTCTGTGAATCTCAGAAGTTTGACAGGTCGCTAAGATGCACAAAAACCTCAGAGTAAATGTTTTAGGTGAGTTTCTGGAAGAAATATGGCAAAAACTGCAAAGCATTGTGTTTCCATGGCGGCCATTTTGAAAAACGCCTTCTAGCGAGAGTTCCCAACCATTTCTGAAAGTGTATAGAAGCTTATTTTGAAGATAATGTCCTAAGGAATGTAAATCAACAGTCCAACTTAGTTCTCCGCAAATTATTTTCGGGACCCCAATATGGTAACCCCACTATTTTGAGGATTTTCAAAAGTGCTTTCTGTGACTCTGTGCCAAAAAGATACTTTTCATGTCTCTTGTTAAATCCCTGTCTGGCATCCATGCGCCTGAAGAAATATTTTATTCCTCTAGAACAAATATCGAGCAACTAAATTTGTAACAACTACAAATCGGACTACAAATATCGCCTAATTCTTCCTTTAATGACGACTATTTAACTGAATTACTAGTTAAATATTTAAAGGCGCCTACAGATCACTTTAACATCTTCAATTATATAACTATCATCGTGCACAAGATTGGGAGGTCACGTAAAGTTACTCTGCACTCAATTCACTGCAACCAGTCAGCATTTCTTCTTTAACTGGTTCCCTTGCCTATGGAACTCTCTGCCATGTATTGATCTGAACATGCCAATGTCTACCATTAAATATCCTTAAAATCATATTTTCAAAATCATTACTTTGATTCTAATAACTCATGAACATTTCACTTTCAACATCTACGTGTAAATTGTTCTAGTGTTCCCTCCCCTTGTAATTATTGCTACTAATTAATTTCTAGTAGACTTTCAGTACAAAACTACATCCTTTTATCAGTCACCTCATCTGTAATTCAGTGTACTGAAAAATGATAATAATAATAAAAATAAAAATAAAATAATAATAACAACAACAACAACAAGAACAACAACAGCAATAATAATAATAATAATAATAATAATAATAATAATAATAATAATAATAATAATAATAATAATAATAATAATAATAATAATAATAATAATAATAAATGGCGGTGAACAACAAACTACATGACGAGGTTGAACAGAAGTGCGGCATGTGTCTTAAGGACGAAAAAAACTCTGCGGAAGTTCCAAGGTGGATTGGATGTGATGGTTCTTGTGGGGAATGGTATCATCAAAGTTGCATTGGGATAGCTGAGGAAGACATTAAGAGGTTGGGTGAGGAAAGTTGGATTTGTAGTCGTTGTTCCCCGAGTGGAAATTGACTCGTTAGGGCAAATGTGGACAGAAAAGCAGCTGAAGCCTCGGAAAAGAGGGAAGGAAACACAGGTTGGGATGAATGTCGATTTGAATGCTTGAAAGGAGCATGTCGGGGAAATTTACCTTCTCTTCTAAAGGCCTTTCTGCCTCTACTAATAATGATTTCCCTGGGTAATTCCTCGAATGCGCCTAGGTCCCTAATCCCTGGCTAATCCTTGCCTAGTTCACTCTGCTCCAGTCACTCCTTTCTGAGTAGACTGGTGCACTCCTTCTGTAGCTCCTTAATAGATATATGTAGGTTATACATACAAATATTTGATACTAGTGTAATACAATATCACAGTCAAGTGTTCAGTCTATTTCTCTTAGATTCTCGAGTCTCATCTCTCTGGCGTTCAATAGCCAGGTTCTTTTATACTTTAACATGTTATAAATACATTACTCAGTTCATTCCTAATATGGATACAATATTCAACTATCCATTATTATTCTGTGTCAGGGATCTCCTTGTTCTTCTGTGTCAGGTAGTTTCCTGTGTTAACGACTGTGGTTTGGGCTGACATAAGGGTTTGGATTATTTGCCTGACAGAGCATGAAACCGAACAATGGAAAAAGTAGTAGGGTTTTTTAAGGACAAGGTTGTTTTTAAGAAGGCGGAACTTTTAACTAACATAAAAGAACAGTAGGAAATTCTTCACCCGAGGAAATATTAGGGTGTGGCCAAGTGATGGGCTAGATTCTTTCCCTGCATGCCTTCTCCTGCTGTTTCACTTGGTGGAGACTCTTCATTTGCCACTGCCGATTCACCCCCGGCACCATATACATTCCATTTCCCCCCGGACTCTCTTTCCTCCTCTTGAAGAAGAAAATTTTCAGGAGGTCTTGAGCAAACTGGTAGGGAGGCCAATTATCATGAGAAAGAGATGAAGATACAGGACAGGTAGATGTAATGCTGCTTGCAAGAAGTTGGAGTCAGCACAGATGAGGGTGGGTAGGAGAATGTTTGGGGCAAGTAATACAGTAGCAGGAAAGGCAATACAGGGAGATACGGGGTGGAGGGAGCTAGAGGGGAGGAGGGAAGAGATGAAGGTTTTATTTGGTAAGAGATTAGAGGTGTTGGAACAGAGCAGATTGGTGTAAATAAACTTAGAGGGGATGGAGGAATCAGATGGTAGGAAGAAAATGAGATCTTGAGGAGAAAATATGAGATAAACAACGAGGTTGGGTCAGTGCGCAAGAGGAAGGGGAAAGTGAAGGTGAGAAATGAGAAGGATTGGAAGGAGGTAAATGGCAAGTATGCTGAATTTTTATAAACCGGCAAAGAATGGTGCAGGGGTGGAGAGGTATGTAAGGTCCATATATACATGGTCAGGAAGGTGTGCAGTTGTAATTTGGACTGAGGACTGCATCAGCTGGGTTCTTAAAGGAGATGTGGGATAGTTAGGGATGAGAGGTGTATTATGGAGCAGAGGAAGATGTGAACACTTGCAGGGAATTTGAGAGGGATCGGCTGGTACTGATGCACAGAATTGTAGGGGTAGGAAAGTGGCTGGATGAATTTAGAAGAGTGAGTAAGGATGAAAAGGTGGCATTACTTTTGGGGAAAGATGTGGAGTGAGTAAGTGAGCAGTGATGGAGGATTTGGGCGAGTGTGTATGTATTGGGTAGGGAAGTGGTGGCAGAGGAGAAAGGAACTGTTCTATAGTGAACTGAGGAATGATCTTTGGTCCCCTCCCCTCCCCCCCCTCCTTGAGCGGCGAGACACTCTTAAGTTAATATTGTGAATTTTTAAATTAATTAAGTACTGTTGATTTTTCAATATAGATTGTTATTACTGTTACATGTCCAATACTGTGTTGTAACATATGATGGCCTTAACAGGCTAAGCAAAATCAAGGTTAAATCATAATAACCACCAGCTCCAGACAGGCCCTGCAGAGTACTGGATCATTGCAAACATAGCATGTCTTTGTTTTCTTCCTTGTGAGTGGCCCTTGACATCATTGACATCATCTGCTTCATTAAAGGAGAGTAACTGGAAATACATCTAGTTTGTATAATTTTCTATATAGAGTGCACTGATTGTCCATGCAGGTCTACGCACGCTGCTTGTAAATGTCACATGACTTGAGGTTGGATCCCCCATCCTGGACGTCTCGAGTTGAAAATGGCAATTTTAGGGAACTCCAGCCCTACATCTCTATTGAAGCAGTTCCTTGGGTGTAAAGTGGATTTGCACGCCACTTTCACAAGCATTTGCTGTCCACCCCACAAGATTTGGTGGTGCCCACGCATGCTCTGCAATAGCAGACTTTCAGAGTTCTCCCTTCCTGCATGCATCTTTACGCTCCTTGATCCGGTTTCCAACCTCACCCTTATCTCTCTCCAGTAAGGAGTTCTATACACAGCTGATGATTCATGGACATTGGTAGATTAATTTATATTTGACTCTGGTAAGCTGAGATTAGATCTGTCAGATATGTTACTGTGCTTAAACACTATAGCATCCAGACAAGTTAATGAATCTCATGTATTTCGTGTGAAATTTGTTTCCACTGGAGTGTTGTATTGCTAGTCGTCCTGATGCAAATTGGTTCAAACTTTGCCCACAAAAAACCCAAAAATTTCTAGGTCCTAATTAATTTTTACAAAGGTGCACATCATAAAAATGATGATCGTGCATAACAGGATAAGCTGATCCCAATTGTGTAATTTTATAACAGGGTCTCTCCCATCTGCTGGGTACTTTGTGTGCAATGTACTTGTCTTACTTCCTTCCATGCACAAAGTGATCATGTTGTTCATCACTGTAGATATTGTGCAGAATATATGTCCATCATCGAAATTGACACTTACATCATTAGAGCATATATCTCACCACAAAATACACCCACAACTAAAAAGGCATTTAGCCCTCTCAATCCAGTAGACTAGACATGGAGAAAGAGGTGAGGTTGCTCTGATTATAGGTAATCGTAGCTCTTGCCTATTTTATGTATATACGGAATCACAGGGTACGAGTTCTATGGAAAAAAATTATGTCCTTAAAGTCTTGTAGTTTGCATCTACTTACAGGGGAAGAATTAGGTTACCATGAGGAAGGAGTTTTGTGGGACCAAAATGTCCATCAGGAAGTGCTGAATGCTGCTGTCACATGTTAAGTTACAAAATTTTGTACGTAGTTATCACATAGTAGTAGTTTTAATGGGATTCATCCTTGGATGCATAAGAAAAGCATTGATATAATCATCACATAGTTCTGGAATGCTTAAAATATGATCCAATTCTTTTAAAAAACAACAACATTTCGTGCAAATATTAAACCCACAAAACAAAGCTAAATTTATTGCAAAGATTTTTTTCTTTTCTTCGGCAAATATATAACTCGATACACTTTATATCTCTGCCATATAGTAAATGTTTTGCATACTGACTGTGTGGCAAGATGAAAAATTGTGGATAGCTGATAGATTGTCTGAATCCTGAAAGAGGCATGGCACACGCCCACTGATTATATATAGGTATGGCAGTTCAGTTGCTGACCATTGTCAACCAGAATTAGAATGGAGGTTAGATAGATCATTGATTACTGTAGAATCCTTTGTAGATAAATCATTTGTACTTATTCATGGCTTATTCTATCTAGAGGTATTGCTATTGATTTTGAAATAATTGCGAAAGGGAAGGGGGTGGGTTTATATAGTTGTGTTCATATAGAAATGTGATCCAATATGCTCATATAAACTAAATTGTGAAATTAAAGCATGGTAATTATCTACTTTCTCTTAGCACCTATTCTAACACTTCAGTCACACACACAAACACACACACTCACACATACACAAGCAAACACACACAAAGTTTGGCTTTCTTTATAGAGTCTACACTATAACAATACAGACCTTCCAGGTGTCAGACTCAAATATAGTACATTTTGGGATAGTAATATTTATATGTATTCTGTCACAATAAATATGGCCCACATAATTATTTTGAGAAGCCACATCATGATCGTAAAAAGTTAACTAATAAAAAATGGAATTTGAAACATGAGGCCTCCATTATATTTTGCTAAACTCATCTCAACAAAGTTAGCTAGTTGTTTCACAACGAGCCATACTCGTGTTAAACAAAGTAGTAAATTTATTCAGCTCAATCCGAGCACTGGTAGAGCCCAAATAAGAAGTACTCGAGTGAAATGGCAGAGAAGTGGCTCTGTGTTTCCACCATGGAAGTACTAGAACATCCAGCCATGGAGACCTACTTGAAATATTATTTATGTACGATATGTTGTCTCACATAAAATTGTTGAATTTCTTGAGCATCCTATAAGAAGGATTTAATTTTAAAGGTCAAACGAAGGCTAACTTCTTCCCTATACCTGCAGGTGATTTTAATGTATAAGGTGCATCTCATTAACATATTGATGGTTATGTGGGTATAGATGGTCAGTGGCATGTGAAACAGTTAAAATATGGGAGCATCTATTTTGCAAGACTTTTGTCAGACAATAAAAACTATGATCAACTTCAAATTGCATGAGAATATTGCCATTTTGTGGGGTGTTTTTTTTGTTATTTTGAGTAAATTAACCTGTAAGTATAGAATATGTTAAGAGTAACACAGTGTAAAGAACTAGAAAGACTGAAGAGTAACTTTGAAAGTGTCAAGAGCTATATAGCTGGATAGAGAACTAGAAGGTGTAAAGAGCAGCATAAAATATATAAAGTTCTAAAGACCAGAAGAAATAAAAAGTGATTAAGTATGTGTAACTAACTGTGTAACTATAAACATTCACTAAATTAAAAACATGTGGCAGTGTTCACTGTGTCCTGATTATAAAATTTTCCTAGGTTACAAGTGCCAATGAGTCCAACAAAGATTGACCCCGATCCATGCCACATGAAAATTAATATATTTACCACAGAAATCAGTAGGTCACCAAATTTCTGTTAAAGAATTTATAATCTATTGATATATACAACCGAATGTGCATTGATCTCTCACACGTTTTGTTTGCGCCATGGTGGCTGCTTGATTCTTCTGTTCTGCATCGTGAATAGCAGCTTCAATGATTTTTAGCCAATTATAATGTGAATTGTGTGTACTTTTCAATACAGTTAAGATACTTTATCGGGCACAAAACCATTTAGTATATATAGCAGGTTTTGTATAAGAAACAAAATTTGGAGTTACTCTTGTGCTTAAGTTCTATACCTTATGCTGTATGGAGTTGAAAGCTGTTGTGTCACATAATTTTAATGTGGAATCCAGTTCCTATTTCCAAGACTAATATATCCAACTCCTAAAGGAAAAGAATAAGCTGTGCAATATCTAATGTCTTTATTTTGTGCTTTTATGTGTTTTCATTAGTTGTCTGCAGACAGCTGCATCGCATGCTCTGATTCACATCACTTTTTATGACATACTGTTTCCACAAATGGTCTTTTCAGGTCATTAGTTGTCTCTATGCATTGTTGCCACATTGCATGCTTTGATTCATGGCAATTTTACGACATCCTCTTTCCACAAATGGATTCCACTAATTAAATGATCTGTAGACGTCGTTGCTATTGTCGCTACATTGCATGCTCCGATTCACAAACATTTTACAATGTCCTGTTTCCACAAATGGACCTCCTTCATTTAAGGTTTCACAACTTTGGGGGCCTCTTCATTCATTTATATATAAGGAAGATTTTCTACTACAGACTAAAAATCTTTCCTATGGTGTGACCCAGGGATTGTTTAGTCCATAAGGCATTAATTGTAACCTGTAGTAAACGAGGCAAAAGTTGGTACGATACTATCATTTCAATAGTTGATGTGGCACTACATATAGTACTGCAGGGAACAATGAGTGCCATATTGAGTTTATTGTTCCCTAATGCGCTATGAGAATGGTTAGTGCCTACCATACAGTGTGATCAGTGGTTCCAAGGCAAGAAATAATGAAGCACACATAGGTGCATGGATGGACATAATTATATAGTCTGATCAAGCTAAATATACCTCCAGGGGAATAAAATGTTATGGTATCTAAAGTATACATGTGTGTGCCACAGGAATTTTCACATTTTGCTATTTATAACTACGTTCAGTACAGCTCTACATATTTACATTGAAGCACTCATATCCATGGTCTTGCGTATAAGAATAATGGATTACAATAGGTTTGAGTCTAACAATTAGGACGACCAAAGAAATATAATGAAATATAATGCACACACAAGCCTTTAGGTACAAGATCTTCAGAAACACACAAATCCTGAAACACATCCAGACTTGTGTCATATGGTTTTTCCAGATTTTGGCTACTGCTTCATGTCACAATCCTAGCATTACATAACTTAATCAGTACTAGATCTGGCCTTCAGCTAAGCCAGTGGAATGCGAGGGCAATCTATAGAGTAGTCTAACAGTGCAATCTGGTAGCTGACAATGCAATCTGACCATGATTGTGATGTCGTTATATCAAGAGGACATGAATGTACTTGACACACACAGATCTCGATACACATGCAGACCTTGTGGCACATTCTGACTGCATGTGGCTTATCACAGTATTGAACATGTTTGGGAAGAAGGGGGAGGGAGGGGGAAGAGATGGGGATGTCCACACACTAGAATTAGACCTGGTCCTATATTTGCATCTTATTGTGGTCTCCATTGTTCTTGCTACCTTGTTTGCTTTTATTCTGATAACCATTTTCTGATTGTGGCATTCTTTGCTTTCTGATCCACACCTGAAGTTCTGTGAGGACCATAAATTTCAAGTTACAGATGATGCCAGCAACATGACATTGAAGGAAATTTCTTCCTGCATGAACACTATATATACTGTATTTCCTAAATTCTGTGCTACAATTGGTCAGCTGGTACCAAATCTACAGGAAAATCTAATGAGGCAGGGGAAGTTAGAAGGTATACACTCCATCACCTGTTCCCCTCACTTTCTGCATATGTTTCTAGTCTTAATTGCATACAGTGACAGATATATTGTACACTCTATGCCATGCTCTTGTAATTACATTGAAATAAGCAACCTGCAACCAAAATCACAGTGCTAACAGTATATTCACCGTGCATATAAGCTAAATCACAGTGCTAACAGGATATTCACAGGTGCATATAAGCTAAATCACAGTGCTTAACGGATATTCACAGATGCATTATAAGCTAAATCACAGATATTAACAGGTGCATATAAGCAACTCACAGTGCTAACACGATGTTCATAGGTGTAAATTATATCTATAAGGAATACACCAAGATTTCACTCTACATGGCTTTGTAATTACTTTCAAACATGGTTGTGGTGTCTAACCTATTGTCATAGCAACTGCACATAGCTGTCTAAGTAAGGAGGGACCTTTTTATCCATTAAATATATATTTATATATACACAAGTGCCTTTCTTGATGTTCTAAAATTAAATGACAACAATTTACATATGGTCAACCCTTAATTTTGAAGTATTTTAAATTGCAGTCACTTTAAAAATAAAAAATTATTTTGTACTTAAATATGTGCTTTACTTCTGCATTACAATTATAGGTACTGTGGTATGTACCAGTTTTATATAGCTATATCCCAAAGTTGGGAACTTCCCATCTGAAGTTTTTTTTGACAACACAAATTAAGAAGCTGGAATATTATTCCATAAGTTGTTTCAGTTACTTCAGGACTGCATGGTGGTGGTATCAGGTTCCTTGTAATTGTGTGGGATGAGTACGACTGAATTCCAATTCTAGTTAGTGGTCAGAGGATATCGGATGGATAGCCATAATTGTTGTATGCTCCGGTTAACTCTCACGTAAAATCATGCTTTGTTAACAGGATCAACCACCCCCCATTTCACAAGGAATTCTGGAACATGCATAATACTTTTAACAGGGTTTCGTGGCCAGAATTTTTAAATAAGATATACAGCTCAGAGTAAATGTGGCCAGGATGCAATCAAAGCAAGTTGGCCGCCTATTTTCACTTAGCACTTTATTCTATGGCTCCAGATCATTATTCTGAAAATCTCATACGAATCCTTACCCATTAATAACTAGCAAAAGCTGTCCTTTGGGTGATATGTGTTACTACTATGAGCACCAATTGAGGACAGAGAAAGAAATGGCCAAGAAAAATATTACAGTGCCAACCCTGTATCTAGTTAGGCTTTTATGGCTGTTTTAAGGCTAAGGGGCATGGCCTACAGGCCCCAAACCCTGCCCCTGTTCAGCGGCTGAGACATCAACAAAAATTGGGGGGGGAGGGGTGGGGGCTTAATGTTGATATATATTGCCAAAAATGTATTAACAGCTAAATTCACAACAAAATCACAGTTAATAGTTACCAAAACACGTGTGTCTGTACAAAATAGTTTGCTACTGATATTAAATCAAGGTTGTCTGTCTACTCTTTGTGTATATTAAGCAATTATTTAAGCTCAATTCTGTCATTGAAGACCATGGTAGGAGTAAAGCCGTTTCAAAGCAGAATATGATCTCAGAGTAATATAAGTATAATCGATTTACAGGTGAACTTCGTTTTAAATATCTCATTGCTGTTCATGGCTTCACAGATAGTAGCTATTTATCGAAGTTATATTCTTTACAGAATGTGTACTTTTTTAAAAATTATGTCGTAAAGAAAAGGAACAGACTTACATGTATGCACACACAGAAAGGGTCGACAGAAATATAATGAAACTTTGGTTATCAGTAATTGTCTTTTTCTGCCCTGGCCAAGGAAAGACAGGAGAAGATTCCCGAAGTACTGCCCTCATGTAGATGTGGTGCACACATTAATAGTAAACAGAAATTTTGTAAGTGCATCTATCTAAAGTGAGATCTATTTCAGGGCAGAGGATGTCCTGTAGTGTACTAAACATGGTGCACATATTCGTAAAACAGAACTTTTGTAAGTGCGACTATCTCAAGTTTCCAAAGTGAGATATATATATTTCAGGGCTGATTTCTTCCACAATAATGTGCTTCTCCCAGACAGGCCAAAGGGAGTGCAGCACCATAACCAGACACACTTGATCACATTTTGTGATTAAAAATTGAACGATTATTTTCAGATTTTCTATATATTCAATCAGCTATTTTCTTATTGAAGAGGTGATTGAAAGATGACAAAATCACTATTATTTTTAGAGTCCCGTGTTTATGAAGGTCTTCACAACAGCCCAAAATATCTGACAATGCATGGTGTGTGTGTGTGTGTGTGTGTGTGAGTGAGTGAGGTGTGGGGGCGGGGGGGGGGGGGGGGGGATAGCATTGGACACTGAATGTCCAGATAATTGAACAAAACATTCATGAAATTGTGTGTTGTGCCTACAGACTCAGACTGTCGAGTTGGCATGTATGGAGAGGAGCTCACTAGTTTCAGAAAATATTCTTAGTGAGAACCCCAAAGAAGGTCCTTGCCATAGCAATGGTTTTACCAATGTATCATTTGTTCAGGCAGAGTCTACATAGCAGTGAATTAACTTCTAGATTGTTGTAAGATTTGCGTTAGTTGGTGAGTCATCAACTCAAAGTCTTGAGTTCTAACAATCTAAAAACAGCACCAGTGGAATAGCAGGAATTGAATGCTGTTTGGAACCATTGTTTGCTTTTGCTATAGCTACTTCATTGAAACTAGAGTTGCTAAAAAATCAAGTGACTTCTGTCTGACTTGCCAATTGTATCGCATTTGCTGGAGATTCCATCTCCCTTCCTTCCTAAGACATGCAGTAAAATTGACTGTATGATCACCATAAGCTTTATCCCTTTACCAACAAGAGTTGCACTCCACTCTAACTGGATGCTAAGTCTCAATAGCAATAGACAAGTAACAAATTTTTCATGTATATTAATTGGGTCTCGAGTTTGTAGGACTAATACTTCATGAATCTCATTACAGCACTTCCTGTAGTGTATTAGACTCACACAACAACAATGCAAATATGTTATTATTTATAGTAATACTTTTACAATGGATGTAGCACACAAACTGCATTGGTGCCAGCTGTTTCAGGATGATAACTATTTGCCCAATGCCAGACCTACCTTACTTAAAAATAATTTTTCTTCTTCCAGGCCACACCACTATGGTTATCAGGACTACATGCAGAGCCTTTTGGATGGGGGGGGGGGAGGAGAATTCACGTTTACATTGGTGTGTGTGTGTGTGTGTGTGGCTAATTTACTGGATATAAATCCACTCGCATATATATGTTGCAGTCCCTATCTGCTTAGCACTCCAGTACACATGGGTTATTTTCATGCACATAAAATGCATCTATTTATAGGAAAATAAATTTTGTTCCATTATGGCTAAAGCTATAGATGACTGAGCTCAAATATGCTCAGTATCTTATACCTAGACATTATAAATCACTTGTTCTAAAGCCTTTCACTACATAAGTATTATAAAAACTATCAAGGCAAGAATGCTTAAACAATTACCTCCCAGTTATCCTTTTGAAGAATCATTAACCCAGATTTGGTGTGTATGTATTATTTCATCATTGCTGTTTTATGCACTTCAACTAGCAACTTTTGTTGGACTTTAATTACTCACTACTGACTGCAACTAACCTGACTATGAATATATACTTCCAGAAAGCACATGCTCTTCCCCATAACCTCTATCCAAGTAATTTTAGGTGCTAAAATTATAACATAGGTCTTCATTTATGCTGACATGGATTAGGTACAGTAGCAAGCAAAACTGTAGGAGGGAGGGTTACCGATTGTCAATGTTTTTAAACTTTTTACAGGGGATATCAGGCCCTTAGCAGGCACAAAGCAAATGGCATTTCTCAGAGATGTTTTTCCCCCTTTCTTGCTTTTTTTATTTAATTCCACGATCTAGCTAGCTATAATTAGTGGCTGCTCCTTCACATGTTTAAGATACCATCCTGTTGGAACTGGCAAAGGCAGAAGGCATCTTTCACCGTTTTCCAGTTCCATTCTGTTGAATTTAAGCAGTTGCAGTTTCTTGTCAACCTCTCCTTCGCCATCAGATGTTTCTCGAGCAAGGCGACTTTGCTAATTCATGGCATCGAGTATTTGTTGGCTCATAAGTGAGGGCATTCAGACAAGAGTGGCCAGGGAATCTGCCTAGCGTCATCACACTTTTCCCTAGGATACACCTCTATCTATGTTGGTACAACCCACACATCCTACTGATTCCTAGCACCAACAATCTGGGTAGAATCCCTTGCCTCGTCTGTTTTTAAGGCTGTGTCTGTGGGTGTAAATTTAAATAAAAGGTGAAGTGCATATGTTTGAGTTTGAACAGCAGGATGCATAAACTCTATTACTCACCAGCATTTTAATATTGACCGGCCTTTTTATTGCTAGGCGTCAAGTTACCACTGTTGCCAAGTCATTGTCCAGTGCCAATCTTCCCCATGTCTCTGATTTTTAGTAAGATAACATTTTCCCAAAGTGTTCACAGTCTTACAACTGAATGTCACATGATTTGCTAGATCATTATTTGAGGAGAAAGAAATTTCCTGTGATAAATCCTATACACAAAAACTTTTGTAACCCTGTGAAGACAGAGAAAGCTAGGCTTCAACTTTGCTACGATGTAATTATGGATTGTGAGTTTTTAAGCATCATTGATATGTCCATAGTTACAGGAACACACAAAAATTTCTTTGAATAAGTAATTTTCTCAATTGTTAGATGAAGTAATCCTTATTTAGAGAGCCATAACAGTTTTTCGATTCATCTATATAGTATGTGGCTTGAGCTTGAGCTGAAGTAATTTCTATAGTAATTCTTTAACTCTGCAGTTTTATATTGTTGATCTACTTTGTTTTCATGATGCTCTGCTTTGTAGAATATGTGGTACATCTAATTTTTGTTGTGATAAAATATTCTTATCGCTTTTACCTAAAATTAATGAGATATCAGTATTTGGAAAGTCTGCCAACTCATAACCATAATTTTATAGCACAAGGAGTTAAGCAGGGAAGCATTCTCATGGGTCCTTTGATAGGGCTCATTTACGTCCACTTCAAGTGTAACAAACAAAATATCAATCTCCCACTCCAATATTAATTAAGTCTGTGTTTGGTGGGAGGGGGGGTTTACACATAATGAATAATGCAATAAGTATAACAACTACACATAAAATCTAGAAATCATCACATCTGCATGCGAATCCTTATAGCTATATGGTCATTATTAAATTGTAACTCTTCTAATTTCTTATAAAGCTACATGTTCAGTTCTACAAAGTCTTACTCCCTGAGTACTTTCAAAAAATGGATGTGAAAAACAGAGAGAGTATCAACAGAGCAATGAAGGGCTTATTAATTGCTTGGGATGCTGTCTTTACCACTCGATCTCCAAGGCTTTGAATATCCCTGAAATTGAACTCGAGAATCTCTCCATTACTTTCCTCGACCTCCCTCAATTGCTCCAAGAAGGCGCTAGGAACACTGATTCTCTCTTTCAGCACAAACCACTGCACAGTTTCACTGCATGGAGGTGTTGTTAGAGAACCTGGGAAGTAATAATAGTCCCTCTCCTTTGGGAGCAGTTGTTCGAAGACAACGCTAGCAGAAATGCCGGATGAAGTGTTGGACTGGATCTGAGTGACATCTAGTTCAGACCATGGACTGGTTAAAGCAGCACCTTCATCCACATCTCCTAAGACCGCAACCACAGTGATGTAATCCCTCTGTGTAGTGTCTGTTTCACCATCCTTGAAGTGCACAAAATGAATCTCTAACTCAGCTTGGTCACCGTCAATTCTGTTCTCTGCTCCTTCCCCAGTCGTTCTGCCCCAGTGCATGTGGAACTGCTGCACACTGTAAGTCCCAAATTGGTTGATGGTGGTTGCGCCACCAGGAGTGGTTGGATTAAACTGCACGTTGTGACCAGTGTTTTCAAATGTTCCGGGATAGCTTACATCCCATGACTCGAACTGCAGATTCGGCAGAGAAGTGTCTATGACCACGTCATCCGTGAGGATATCTATAGGGGATTGTTCCTCGCCCGTGGTGCATATTCCTGGCCACTCATTCTGCGCGTTGTAATAGAATTCTGTTTCAGCCGCAAAAGTGCACTGTACGGCAAGGTAGGCGAATAGAACAGCGGAAGGAATCTTCATCGTTAGAGCAACTGACTGCTGTAGAAATTTAGAAGGTTGATTTTTATACTCAATATGACGCAGGACGATAATATTATTGCCGCGCATGGTCGAATCTATCCAATGAATAATTATTGTACGAGAAACAACTTGGCTGCAGGAACAACTGGCTACATGGGCAAGTGAGTATTGTGCTGCTTATGCACAAAACAGAACTATGCTTATAAAGACGTACTAAAATCTGAAAATAGTAGATTTTAGATTGTGGTAAAATGATCATTACACTTGGAATCTTTCCCAAAATAGCAAGCAAGCTTCTGTGCACACTGTGCTGACCCAGTGGTTTGCCATGAAATCTCAGTTTGGCGGTATCATTCTGGAAATGATGACTGCATCCAAAAAGGAGTGTGTGTGTGTGTGTGTGTGTGTGGTCTCTGTGTGTGTGTGTGTGTGTGTGTGTGTGTGTGTGTGTGTGTGTGTGTGTGTGTGTGTGTGTGTGTGTGTGTACATTCCTGGTGAGAGCTGTCAAATTACACACACTTGAGTTCACACATGCCAGTTTTGACTGCTGTAGTTTTGTGTGCTACACAGTGTGTTGGCTAACAACTATTAATGTTATGGATGGCTTATGTGACATATGAATGTGTCTGCACTCCTCCTATATACTTCATGTTACCAGGTTCAAATTGAGTGGATGTTTGCTAAACTGTTGGATTGCATTGACAAGGTTGGAGGCAGTCATGGGAGTTGACAAAGGAGAATAGTTACTTGAGCCTAAATATTACTTGGGCAGGGAGGTGCAGCCCTTTCAGCAAGTAATGATGGAATTCTATGTCGTGGAATGCAGCAGGATCAATGGGAACTTCATTTGGTAACATCTATTCCCCTTCAGGGGAGATTGTTTCACCTGAAAGGATGCTGCATCTGTATTGATGCAGTTAGCCAAATAATTGAAGGGGGGGGAGAGTTGCATTTTTTTAATTTAAAAAAAACTTGTGGTTACCACTTTATAGCTCCATAGAAGATCTGTAAACTTCATTGATATATAGCTCAAAAGCTAGGTCTCTCTGTGTGCACTCTTTTAATACTAAAATATTTTTCATTGGTATATATAACTATAGCCAAGTTACTGGTATATACAAGGAGAGGGAACCTCAAAAATCTGAATGCCTGATTTTGCCTCGTAAATATCTCCAGATTGCCAATGCTTAGGGAGTTGAAATTAGCACCAGTGGCTATTGGAAGCTCTAATGCAATGAGCGTTTTCGTTAAAACGTGCAGATTGGTGGTATCAAACTACCTTCCTAAGCCTATTTTGACAAAGACCTTGCCATTCAATTGAGTTTTGCAGTTGGCAAGGGGCTTAAGGTATCTTGGCCACTTCAGAATTTTCCCAAGTTTAGATCTTATGGGGGACTTTGGATGGCCTATCCTGTCTTACCAACACTAAGGATGAATAAAGAGATTTCGATTACTCCTGGCCAAAAATAAATGATACTATATTAGATACCAAAAAATGGTATGATGGAGTATAGGATTAGATGTATAGTTTCAATGAGTCTTGCAAGAAATCCATGATAAATTGCCACTATCAGCCATCTTTTGTGTCTTTTGATCTATTGGCTCCTTTTTCCAAACAAACGTTTGACCTTAGTGGCCTGCTGCTTGATATGATTTCCCCCCCCAATGGAATGCTTCAGATTCTGCTCTATCTGAACTTATGATCACAGAGTACTGCTTTTTAAACTTGATCATGTGCTGGAAGGATAACAGTCAGCTGATGATTTACATGAATTTGAGAGACCATGGTAAATAGCTGCACCATGCTGGCTGATTTCTATATGCACCCTTGACATGGATTACTTCTACCTCATTAAACCTTGTGAAGAGGTTACACCAGTTATAGAAATGGAGGAAAGATCATCATGTTCTATGACATTCAACAGTGACAACAAGAACTTTAACCACATAAAAGAGTACTTCTCTTTAGGGATGTGCAAGAATATCTCCAAGATCGACGACTTGGCCCAGAGCTTTTATGATGTCTCCAAGTACATCAGATGCAATGCTGGTTGGATTATCCTCCACCAAGGTCAACCAGAGAGATGTGAGAGAAATAGCAGCTGGCCTTGGTGCAGGTGGAGTCACTAAGACTAAGCTGGTGGAGGTCTACTGGGAGCCATGGTAGAAAAATTCAGCTTCCAGATGATTATCTGTGCTCAAATGCTCGTCAGTCCTTTCAGAAATGTACATGGAGCATGGGTAATGATCTCCTTTTCCAGCTGCTATGAGGGGCTATCCTTTATGTGATAGGTTAGTCTACTCACTTGACTGCTGGTCTATTGATTTTGGTTCCATAATCACCCACATACAACATATGACTACACACCAGAATGAGAGAGTGGGCTGTTTGGCTATCGTTTATAGGTGGCCAAATCCCCCTTAGGAATTATCCATATAAGGTACAAGTGCTAGCTGACTAGATGTCCAATTTGGTAACTACACATTCACAGCAATCAACTTTTCTATTACATCATGACTAATTCTAAGTGTGTGAGTTTACTAACATTTCTTTTGATGTTCTGTCTTGCCTTGACTGCCAAAATGCAATGGATACCTGCCTTCTATCTGGGTAGGGGGCATCACTATGTCCATTGCTAAATGGCTGAGTGGCTCATCTATCACTGGCAGTGCCACCATCAGGGCACTGTATTGCCAGATGTCTTGCTGTTCTCTGGCACTGCTGGCACATCCCTTTGATCCCTGGCCAGTAGAAATGTCCACAATGAGGGCGCTTCTGGCCAGTGACAAGTCTTTGGGATTCCCCGTCAAAGGCTTGAAGCTATCATTCTCAGGCTGATCGCCTCTACCAATACCAACTTAGAGTGGACTATGGTCCTGGATGCCTCGAAGCCCAATAGCTACACATTCTATGCCCAGTGATCTCCCCAATGCAGACCATGTGTCAGTTTCTGTGTTCATGGCCAGGTGGATGGTTGCTCTCTTTGGTGGGCAATGGCTGACAAGGTGTCCAAACTGATTACACCCAAAATATCTGGGCCCCAGTGTTGAGTCAAACTTTGGTAGCATCTAAAGTCTCGGCCAGTCTTCCTCAGTGTGGTCTGGTCTTGGGTCAATCTGAGGTCTGCTTCAGTTGTCTGCTGCAACTCACCTCTGTGGCTGAGCCTGCTGTTCTGGCATATGGTCTTCGTTCCAAGTGCAACATCCACAACCTGTTGGCATAGTAGCTCTCAGCAAGGGATATAGCCTCGTTTCCCATCTCTGGCTTCTGATCATGCATCCTCATTCTGAGTTGATCTGGTATCCTTGCCACCATGCCCTCTATGTTCTCCAGCTGCACCTGTGCTATGGTCTTACATCAATTCTCCCATTTTTTGAGGACAACCTTCCTTTGGAAAAAGGCAACCCAATTCTCGTTCATCCTGGTCACCATCTGTAATCTTTTCCGACAAGTATGGTTCCTAAGATTGAAATATTCATGGGGAATGCCTCTTTCACATATCAAGGTGGTCCTCCCCTTCGTCCCTTCCGGCATAGAGGCATACACTTTCCTCATGTGATCATTGAGGAGAGGTACCAAGTTAGCTGTCCAGTAGTGACTGGCCAGCCCCAAATTTTCCATGTCGAACCACATCATCATCCTGGATCTTGGCATATTCAAGCACTCCCTTTCCAGTTCTCTTTGTCTTCCTCCACCTCATGGGTGACCAGCATAATCCTAGTCCTCTGGATATCTTCCTCCTCCCATCACCGTTCATATTTCTAGTGACATTTCTCCTCCTCCCTGTTGTATCTCCGGTCCTCCGCCTCACGAACGGTGCCTATTGTCTTCCCTGCACCTCTCAGCCTCCTCTCATCTGATCTGCATTACTCTGTCTTCCTCTTTATGTTTATGTTAAGTGTCCTCTCTATGTTGTGCCTCTTGTCCCTCCATCCAAGCTTGCTGCTCCACTCAGTATCATACCTCTTCCTCTCTACACACCTCCAGATCCTCTTTGTATCATTCCTTCACTGTCTCATACTTCTTGTTCTCTTCTTCTTTCCTACGTCTGACATCCTCTCATTGTTGCTATTCATCCTCCCTGTATCAATCATCCATTTGGCAGTGTATCTTGGCAATGGCCTCTATTGTAGAGTGGGTGTCACTTGGGCAGGGTGACTCCCACTCCATTACTATCAAAAGCCTGAGACGCCTCTCTTTCCTCTTCACCCTCCTTCACCTGAGTGCACATGATATCATCTGGTCTCTGAAATACTGTTCATCTGACTATTTGCTGATGTGCTTCGGATCTTCTTCTGCTGCTGTTGCCTTTGGTTGGTCCACTGATACTCAGCTCTCTCGCTCTACTGAGTTTGACTGCTGTCTATTCATCTGCACTCTGTTCTGTCAGTAGCTGGCCTGTGGTTGGACTGCTGGCATAGTTCTGCTCCAAGTTTCCACCAAGTGTGAAGGTTATGTGATAAGTTAGTGTACTTACTTGCTTGCTGATCTATTGATTGCGGTTCAACTCTCATTCACAATCACCACATACAACATATGACTACACGCCAGAATGATACAAACTTTGACCTTTGTAGGTGGCTAAACCTCCTTACAGCAATTTTCCATATAAGGTAATATTCTATAAGTGCTAGCTAACTAGATTGGTAGCTACACATTCACAGCAATTAAATGTTCCACATTACATCATGACTAATTCTAAGTGTATGGGTTTGTTATTCTCTTCACCTTGACTGTCATGTCTTGGATGTCAGGCACAGGTGTGCACAGCATTACTATGTTGGGGGGGAGAAACATAGCTACAATTGCATGGTATATGCAAAATAACCTGCATTCTACAATATATCACCTCCAGGAAATGTTTTATTTTTTATGTCATGCAGAAATTAACATCAAGGCCATTGATTTATATTATATCTTATATTTTTTGGAATCATAATTGTATTTGTTGAGGTCCCATGGACGCAAAGGTGTCGGTAATAGTCATAATTTAGCTTAGCACAGTGATATCATTTTCACTAAAAATAAAATAATCTGGACTCTAGCTATAAAATTTTTAAAAAATAAAAAAATAAAATTAAGAAATAAAAAAATTTAAAAAAATAAAAATGAAAAAATAATAATAATAAATAATAAAAAAATAATAAAATAATAAATAATTTTAAAAAAATAAAAAAAAATTAACGCGAATAATTAAACTCGCACTGATTTACGCAGGTCAGGTGAGAAATCGCTCTCTACTACACTATTCACTAGGTCTCTACGAGTCTACGAAACAAGCACATTCACTAGCTGCCAGCTCAAAGCTACAATTTGCAATAGCAAGCAGCACTCGACTCAATCTTATTCTCGTGATAGTTCAGTGATCTCACAAACGGCGTCCAGACTCAGCATCAAATTCCGTGTGACTGATCTGTGTGTGAATGATAGAGCTTAGCTTGCTAGCTGGCTGGTAAAGCTGTGTTGGTTGGGGGGGCGGACGCCCCCTTCGCCCCCCCTTAGTACCGCCGGTGATGTCAGGGTGTCTGCAACCTTATGGGGGCTGCAGAGTTGGAGCTCCCTGACAGTGCATCTTGGTCGTAATTGTGGAAGAAGGTAGGATAGCTCACATGACCACCCACCATTTTGCGGCTGAAACATAATTCTATTGCAACATGCAGAAAGATTGGCCAGGAATATGTACCATGGGCAAGAAACAGATATTACCAGGAGTAAAGTCGAAGAACCCTCTCTGCTGAATCTGCAGTTCAAGTCATGGGATGTAAGCTATCCGGGAATATTGAAAACACTGGTCACAACATGCAGTTTAATTCAACCACTCCTGGTGCCGCAACCAATTTGGGACTTACAATATACTGGGGAAAGATCAGGAACAGAATTGACGGTGACCAAGGAAAGTTAGAGATTCATTTTGTGCACTACAAGAATGGTGAAACAGACACTACACAGAGGGATTACATCACTGTGGTTGCGGTCTTAGGAGATGTGGATGAAGGTGCTGCTTTAACCAGTCCATGGTCTGAACTAGATGTCACTCAGATCCAGTCCAACACTTCATCCGGAATTTCTGTTACAGGAGTTGTCTTCGAACAGCTGCTCCAAAACAAGAGGGGGACTATTATTACTTCCCAGATTCTCTAACAACGCCCCCATGCAGTGAAACTATGCAGTGATTTGTGCTGAAAGAGAGAATCAGTATTCCAAGCACCCTCTTGGAGCAATTGAGGATGGTTGGAGATCGGGTAGCATCCCAAGCAATTAATAAGCCCTTCATTGCTTTGCTGATATGTACTCTCTCTATTTTACACATCCATTTTTTTAGGGAATAAGACTTTGTAGAACTGAACATGTAGCTTTCAATAATAATGACAATATATAAGGACAGATGTGATGATTTCTAGATTTTATATGTAGTTGTTATTACTGCATTGTGTATTATTGCATTATGCATTATCTATAAAAATTAAAAAGACTGACTTTATTAATATTAGAGTGGACGATATATTTTGTCACACTTCAAGGAGACATGAATGAGCCCTATTCAAAAATTCATGAATGCTTCCCTGTTTAACCCTTTACCCCCTGTCCCCACCATGCATGCTATTTAAGATGATCACTCATAGTGCTTTTAAAAGTGTGTTAAGCTGGTTATAAAAAATGGGGTTAAGTTGGTACTGATTGGCAGACTTTCCAAGTACTAATATCTCAATAATTTTAGGTATGAAGAAATTGAAAATTTTATCACAGGAATACATTTGATGTCCCACATATTCTACAAGGCAGAATATTATGATATCAAAGGAGATCAACAAATAAAACTAAAGTACTTCCGCTAAAGCTCAGCAGTGGTTAACCACATACTAGACAACTCTATCCAAATAAAGTTAGTGGCCAACAAACCATGTCCACATTTGAAACAAAATGCCCAAGTAACATAATTATTCAGCTTGTTCCATTTAACAGTCAAGATAACTACTTATTAAGAAGTTTTGTGTGTTCCTGTAACCATGGACATATCAAAGATTACAATCTATAATTACATAGCTACTTGCAGCAAAGTTGAGACCAAGATTCTTCTGTTTTCACAAGGTTGGGCTATTTACATAAATTTTCGTGCATGGAATTATCTTACAGAAAATTTCTTTCGCCTCAAATGATGATCTAGCAAATCATGAGATATGCAGTTGTGAGACAGTGAACACTTTGGGAAAATGTGATCTCACTACAAATAAGAGACATGGAAGATATGCACTGGACAATGACTTGGCAATAGTGGTAACTTGATGCCTAACCAATAAAAAGGCCAGTCAACATTAAAATGCTGGTGAGTTATAGAGCATATGATGTTAAGATGCAATTAGTTCGTTAAACTTCATAGCAGATATTTTGCTTTTGAACTTGATGAATCAAGTATACATGATGATGGCGAGTCTCAACTTCTGGCATATGTCCGATTTATTGACGATGGTAAACTGGTAGAGAAGACGCTATTTTGGAGAAGTCTAACAGCGACCACATCTTCAGAGACCACATCTTCAGAGAACATCCATGGAATTGCTCAGGCAGATGGCAGTTCCATCATTGCAGCTCCAAAGCCGTCACACCCGCTATGATGGGTAAACACAATGGTTGTCTAAAGTTGGTAATCCATCAAGGGAAGGGTTGGTATATATGTTGTGTTATTGATCGAGAAAATTTGTTTGCCAGGGAGGCTGTCTGTAAAATTAAATGTGATCAGTCATTGGCCATATCAATGCCATTAAAGGAAATGCTTTTCCCGCCAATTGTGTGAGGAAAGTGATGAATTTTATTGTCAACTGTTGCTGCATTGTGCCATCCACTGGTTGATCCAAGGAAATTGCTTATGCTACTGATTTTCTTCACAATTAAATAAGTAATTCAGCCACTTGCTACAGGCACTTGTCAGCTATCTAAGTGATATTTTTGGCAAGCTGAATGTTCTCAATAAAGAGCTGAAACTAACTGGAAAGACACGCCTTGTTTCAAATATGAAAATTCTGGGATTCACTCTGTACTTCACGCAAAGGTTCAGTGCCATGATTTTGCCCACTTCCTTTGGCTATACTGTGTTGTGCTATATCGGATGATGTCATCGTAATAATCTCCAATTACCTGTCCAAGTTCAAGATTCCTTCAACAAGGGTCTAGCGCATTTTTCCTTACCATCATGGTATGTGCAGCCTTTTCTGTGTGATCGTATTGATGTAGCATCAGAGCTTCAGGAAGAGCTATCAGAGCTTTGGAATGACAAATCTGTTAAAGCATTACATCGCGTCAATGGTATTTCCATGTGGGTTTCTGAATAAGTTGCATGAAAATATCCTTTACTAGCCAAAACAGCATTGAAATTTATTCTACCATTTCCATCATTGTGTCTCGTCGGATGTGGATTCAGTGCAGTAGGTGATTTGTCATCCAAGAAGTGAAACAAGCTAGACATCACAAAATGAGGATATTTGCACCTGATATTGGCCAAACTGCAGCCTGACTACAAATGGCTTGCAGGCTAATATCTGCAACAAGTTCCTCGTTGACAATTATTTGGTATGTCTGTTCTGTAACATTAGTGTACTTGCCTACATTAAATAAATTATTATAATACAAGACTGTATCATATCATAGTTAACAAATGTTAGCAAGGTACACTCAGTTAAGTCATGTTTTGCACAATTTGATCTAATTTACAACTAGTAATAAATTTAAAAAATGTCAGGTTGATATTTTCATGCTGGATTAAAATTTTGTGGGGACAAAAGTTTAAGAATCACTGCTTTAGAGCATGCTCATGGATTAACACACACACACTGGAGTAAGCTTAAATACATATCAATAGAAATCATGATTGTAGGGTTTTAAATATCTTATAGACATTTTAAAAAGCCATCACATGCATAGTGAAGCAAAGGCCCTAGACATTTAGTAATTGGGGGGCGGGGAGTGGATATTGATAAATGCATAATTCGACCAATTGTTTCAAAGTGGGCATGATATCCGGTCGACTAACCTTGGAGAATATGCTTTCTTGGGTTCTGGATGACAACTTCAGACCTTTGAGTGAAAGCAGTGATGAAGAAGGTGACAGCATCTACTCTTACCTTATCTAGATTGGTGTTGACCTGAAGCTCGTTAGGCTGCATGAGTTATCTTCAATTAAACCTAGTGCTCTCACTCGAGCTGATGATTTGGATGGAGGTGAGATTACCAATGATTAAGAAGGCATTGATAGTAGTTCAGCTATAATTAACTATGCAGTCAGTAAGCAGACCATGAAATGCAAAGGCTGTTTTAACTTCCTCGTTCACAGGTAGTCCACAGAAAAAGTACTATTATTATATCTTTAGTTGCAGTTCACACAGCTTCATCTGCTTCAGTGACAGTTCTTCTAGTTGCTAGCCCTCCTATTGCTGCAGTGGCCCAAGCCTAATCGATGAGAAACTTGTTAGCTTGATATTTTTATTGACTACTAAACAACACCAAAACAAGAACTAACAAGTTCAAGAGGTCATTGTGGTTTTGTGGTTCATTTCTATGGCAACAAATACTAGCCCCAATGTTCGTCAATACAAATGCTACCACATATTGTATACTTTGCAAAACTATTCCCGAGATATTTTCACATAGGTTGTGTTTAAAAAAAATCACCTATGGGAGGGTTAATTCTTTAACATGACTCCAGAATTCAGCATGCATTTCGGGCCTACCAGGTTGTTAACACAAAGATATCTTGAGATCCATCATAAACTTCAGCTGTTTCTCTACACTGGCTATTGCACTACTATCTCCAGTCAAAAAGGACTGTTTTACAGATAAAACTTTAATGTGAGACAAACTGTTGATGCATTTCTCGGGTGTGGTATAATTGAATATGAGAATCAATCTTCTACATAAGGTGCTTTGATTTTTTTTGGTCTCCTTTGCTGGGGTCACCTGGTACTTACCTAACATACCAGAAAGGACTGAAGTTGTTTCCTTACAAATAAGAGTCCAACTCAACAGGAAAAGATAGAGCGAGTTCATGAATGTAAACTGTAACTTGGTGCAAAATCAGAGATTCTAAGTAATTGCATGTCTGTGATAAAGCTTACTCAACTCTTTTGTAGCTACAGTATTAGGTGCATTAATAATTCACACACTGAACACTGCATGCACACACTGAGCACTGCATGCACACACTGAGCACTGCATGCACACACTAAGCACTGCATGCAGACAATGAATCAGACTACATGCACATCTCAATGTACGTCTCGATCAGGTGAGTTGACCTAATCAAATCATCATAAAAGAAATGTCCATCTGAAGGGAAGTACAAATAATTTTGTGAAATGTGCCGAGTTCGTTGCTGCTCTAATTGCACCTGTAGATGTTTGCTGTATTTATCAAGATTCAAAGAGTTGCTGTGGCACATCCTCTCCACTTGAAGGTTTCCATAACTGGAAATACCAAAACCACATACAGAGATTGGCTAAGTTTGTTCAGCCGATCTTGACTAAAGGGAGATGTTTTTGTGATTATCAACAGCAAAATTATCGTACACTTTTTCCAACAGAGATGGGAAAAGGTGGAATAAAGTTAGCCATTCTTCTATGAAGAGTATACAAGGTGGTTGTAGAGTGAACAGGATGGTTTAAAAAATGCAGACTCTTCACTAGAGGTTAGTTGTCAACCTCCCGTATATTCAAAAGCCAAGCTGTTTGCTCTGAAGGAACTATAAAATATCATTATACAAATCCATTTCCTTCCTGGTTGAGTCTTGAATTTTATGTCAGGCTATTTGGCTAACTGCATCAATACAGATGCAGCATCCTTTCAGGTGAAACAATCTCCCTTGAAGGAGAATAGATGTTACAAAATGAAGTTCCCATTGATCCAGCTGCATTCCACGATATAGAATTCCATCATTACTTGCACTTGACTTGAATGGCAAGGCTACATCTCATGGCTCAAGTAACATTTAAGCTCTTCTCCTCCATCAACTCCTCCAATCTTGTCAATGCAGCTTCCAACAGTTTATAGCAAACATCCAGTCAATTTGAACCTGATACACGATCCAAGGTACGAGGAATACTGTAGGGCCCATTCATATGTATAATAGCTGTTAGCTAGCACAATAGTTAGCGCACAAAAATATAGCAGTCAAAACTGGCATGTGTGAGCTAAACGCTCACCAGGAATGTCAAACAGGGAATTTCATTGGTGTGGTCTTACAAAATCCATGCACTGCAATAACACCAATTCCCAGTGTAGCTTTTCTCATCAATCAACATGTCACAACGTTCAGCCACACTCTGGACTCTATGATTTAGTCAGTGAACTACACTATTAAACATTGCAACACTCAGCCAACTTACCAGCAGACATGAGCCACACAAAATACTGCAGCACCAGCAGGCATAAACCACACTTACTAGAAATGAATGCAAGGCATTGTGTTGCAAGCGAAGGTGTGGAGGAGAGATAGACTATTACTTTTTCTTGATTTCCAAGTCATGGGATGTAAGCTATCCTGGAACACACTGATCACAACGTGCAGTTAACTCCTGGTGCTGCAACCAATTTGGAACTTACATTTTGTAGCAGTTCCACATGCACTTGGGTAAAAAGACTGGGGAAGGATCAGAGAACAGAATTGACAGTGACCAAGCAGAGTGAGAGATTCACTTTGTGCACCACAAGGATGGAGCAGACACAGAGGGTTTACATCACTGTGGTTGTGGTCTTAGGAGATTTGGCTGAAGGTGCTGGTCCATGGGATGAACTACATGTCACTCAGATTCAGTCTAACACTTCATCCGGCATTTCTGTTAGAGGAGTTGTCTTCGAACAACTGTTCCTAAAGAAGAGGGACTATTATTACTTCCAGGTTCTTTAACAACACCCCCTTGCAGTGATTTGTGCTGAAAGAGAGAATCAGTGTTCCTAGCACCTTCATGCAGCAATTGAGGGAGGTCCAGAACTAATGGAGATTTTCTCAAGTTCAATTTCAGGGATGTTCAAAGCCTTGTAGACTGGGTGGTAAAGACAGCTTCCCAGGCAATTAACAATCCCTTCATTGCTCTGTTGATACTCTCTCTTTTTTCACATCCAATTTTCAGGGAGTAAGACTTTGTAGAACTGAAAATGTAGCTTTATAACAAATTAGAGGAGTTACACTACAATAAGGATACGTATGCAGATGTAATGATTTCTAGATTTTATGTGTAGGTATTATTACGAATTGCATTATGCATTATGTTTAAAAATTAAAAAAGACAGACTTCATTAATATTGGAGTGAGTGATTGATATTTTGTCACATTTCAAAGGGACATGAATGAGCCCTATTCAAGGACCCATTGCTTCCCTGTTTAAACCTTTCCCCCTGTCCACCGCACATGTTATTTAACATAATCTCTCCTTGTAACCTTTAAAATTATTGGTTATGATAAATGGGCAGAAGTTGGTATTGATTAGAGTTATTGGCAGACCTCCAATACTACTATCTCAGGTATGAAATTAGGTTTAAGAAATTGAATATTTTATCACAACAAAACATAAGGTGTCCCACATATTCTAGAATGTTACGATAACAAAGGAAATCATTGATATAAAACTGGAGTTAAAGAACTACTATAGAAATTACTTCAGCTAAAGCTCAGCAGTAGTTAGCCACATACTAGACAACTGCTACCCAACAAAGTTAGTCCACAATTGAAACAAAATGCCAAGGAACAAAAAATTTCAGCTTGATCGAAAAATTGTTAAGACTGTCTAAACAAGAATTCTTAATGAATTTTCAGCCAACCACTGCCTCCTCCTTCATTGGAAGTGAGGAAGATACATTCATGATCATCAAGGCATTTGGCATGGAAAGGGAGGACAGGAGGATGTGTGATATCATTGAAGTGGGAATCTTGACCCAAAAAATGGCACATCCCTAAGGTTATCAGCAGTTGTCGTCCCCCACATTTGTGACCCTGTACATACTCAACCCATCTCTGCTGCCAAGCAAATACAAGCATATTTCAGGACTGGATTTGGTTGATTCAGCTGATGTCACCGGTAGGCTGAAGATGATATGCCCATTGGTTCTGATCAGTACTGGAGGTTTGTTACTGGGAGAGTAACCAAGGGACCTAGTGGATCCACAGCCATTGAGACTCGACTTGGATGGGTACTGCCTGGTCCAGTTGCATTGGAGGATACCATATTGATCTTTGTTGCCACACACTCTATCCATTCCTTGAGAGTTGAAGCTAATGCCAAGGAAGATAGTTTTGAAACCAGATTGAAGAACTGAAATCACTTGGAATCCTCAAGAACGAGAAATCAGTTTATGAGAGTTTCACACAACAGATATCGTTTAAGGAAGGTGGTACACATGATACATTTACCATGGCAGGAGTCTCATCTGCACCTCCCAGATAACTACGATTTGTGTTGTAAGAGATTGACCAAACTTCTTCAGAAACTGAACCCAAACCCGGAACTCTTCATCGAGTATGATGCAGTCATCAAGGATCAGCTTTGCCAGGGGGTGGTAGAAGTTGTGACGGATCCTAACCACTCTGACAAAGAAAATGTGCATTACCTCCCACATCATGCCGTAGATTGACAGGATAAACAGACCATGAAGTTGATGAGAGTGTACTATGCCTCTGCGAAGACAAGTGGCCTATCTCTCAACAATTGTCTTTATATGGATCCTAACTTTGGGCAGTCCATACTGGATATCCTCCTCAGATTCAGCTCCACAAGATTGCCCTCATTGCAGATATAGAAGAGGCCTTCCTTCTCAGTTGCACCTACAGACCAAGACATACTGAGATTCTTGTGGTTTATGAATGTGAAGGATCCATTCTTGGGAATTACTGAAAGGTTTATACTCGAGTGTTTTTTTAAGTGTCAGCCAGCCCATTTCTCCTGAATGCAATCATCACTTTGAGAAGTTCAAGTCGATCGATCAGCCCTTTGTTGAAAGGTTTTGCCAATCCATCTAAGTAGATGACCTCATGAAGTGATTGATCCTATAACATCGAAAGTGCTACCTCAAGTCAAAGTTGTGTTTCGCAGAGGCTGGGTTTAATCTCCGTTTACAACTAACTCGGGAGAATTGTGTAGGAGAATCATTGACCAAGGAGAGAAACTGCTTAAAGGGTGGGCAGTGAGGTTCGAAATGAGTCGCAGCAACCAAGAGGAATGCCATAAGCCTTGCCACAAAGTTCTTTGGTCCATTTGGAGTGATCTCACCACTACTGTGACTGCAGCAGCTATGTGAGGCCAAGATGGGTTGGGATCACTACAGAAGGTCACTATCTGAGTGGAAGAGGTTGACCACTGATCTCCAACAAACCAAGCCTATCTCATTAGGTCATTGCTGTACAGAAGAGGAAATTGATTCCACCAAGTTGTATCCTCCTAAGGATTCTGTGACACTTCTCAGAAGGACTATACAGCCTCCGAGTGGAAAAGGGTCTGTGCAAAGACCAGGGTATACCCTGCAATTGGTCTAACGATCCCTAGATTGGAGCTTCTGTCTGCCTTCCTTCTGGCTAGGCTCATCTCCTCAGTGAGACGAGCTCTGGAAGATGAAATCAAGCTAAACAGGCCAAACTGCCATATGGACTCCCAAGTTGCACTCTCTTGGATCCAAGATGAGAACAAGGAGTGTAAACAGTTTGTGCAGAACAGGGTGATTGAAATCAGAGAACTGGTTCCAATCCAGAACTGGAAACATTGTCCGGGATCGCAGAACCCTGCTGACACACCCGCAAGAATGTAACTCCAGGAGAAGATTGATTTGATGTGTGGCTAATTTACCAGATATCAATCCACTCGTATATATATGTTGCAGTCCCTATTTGCTTAGCACTGGTCATTTTCATGCACATAAAATGCATCTATTTTTAGGAAAATAAATTTTGTTTAAAGCTATAGATTACTGAGCTCAAATATGCTAGATGTTAGAAATCACTTTTTCTCAAGCCTTTTGCTACATCAGTTTAAAAAAAATGTACTTCACTCTCAAGGCAAGAATGCTTAAACAATTACCTCCTAGTGATCCTTTTGAAGAATTATATTTAGCATTCATTAACCCAGATTTGGTGTGTATCACCATTGTTGTTTTATACACTTTGACTAGCTTGCACTTAAATTACTCATTAACCTGACTATGATTATATACTTCCAGAAAGCACATGCTCTTTCCCATAACCTCTATCCAAGTAATTTTAGGTGCTAAAAATAACAACATCGGTCTCTCTTTATGCTGACATGGATTAGGTAGGTATAGGATCAGTAGCAAGCAAAACTGTAGGAGGGAGGTTTACCGGTTGTCAATGTTTTAAAACTTTTTACAAGGATATCAGTCCCTTAGCAGGTATAAAGCAAATGGCATTTCTCAGAGATGTTTTTCCCTCTTGCTGTAATTCCATGATCTAGCTAGCTACAATTAATAGCTGCTCCCTCACAAGCTTGAGATATCATCCTGTCGAAACTGGCAATGGCAGAAGGTGTCTTTCACTGTTTTCCAGTGGTCATCCTGTTGAATTTAAGCAGTTGCAGTTTCTTGTCAACCTCTCCTTCCCTATCAGATGTTTCTCGAGCAAGGCACATCGCCAATTCGTAGCATAAAGTATTGGTAGGCTCGTATGATGAGGGCTTGCAGACAAGAGTGGCCAGGGAATCTGCCTAGCATCACTGCACTTTTCCCGGTACAACCCACACCAGATCCAAAACCTACTGATTCCTATTACCAACAACCTCCCTTGCCTCATCTGTTTTTAAAGCTGTAGCTCTGGGTGTAAAAAAGTTTTAAGAAGATGAAGGGCATATGTTTGAGTTTGTACAGCAGGATGCATTAAGCTCTATAACTCACCAGCATTTGAATGTTGACCGGCCTTTTTATTGGTTAGGCATCAAGTTGCCACTTTTGCAAAGTCGTTGTCTAGTGCCGATCTTCCATGTCTCTTATTTTTAGTGAGATAACATTGTCCCAAAGTGCTAACAGTCTCACAACTGAATATCTCATGATTTGCAAGATCATGATTTGAGGAGAAAGAAATATCCAGTGAGATAAATCCTATACACAAAAACTTTTGTAAATAGCCCAAACCCTGTGAAGACAGAGAAGGCTTGGCTTCAACTTTGCTATGATGTAATTATGGATTGTGAGTTTTTAAGCATCATTGATATGTCCATAGTTACCAAAATTTATTTGAAAAAGATTTTATTAGAGAACCGTGACATTTTTTTGATCAAGCTGAATAATCTTAACTACTGCTTGATCTTTAGCTGGAGCAATTTCTATAGTAATTATTTAACTCTGCAGTTTTATATTGTTGATCTACTTTGTTTTCATAATACTCTGCTTTGTAGAATATGTGGGACATTTAATTTTTGTTGTGATAAAATATTCAATTTCTTAAATCTCTTTTATACCTAAAATTAATGAGATATCAGTATTCGGAAAGTCTGCCAATCCCATTTCTCATAACTATAATTTTAAAGCACAAGGAGTTAAACAGGGAAGCATTCATGGGTCCTTGAATAGGGCTCATTTACATCCACTTGAAGTGTAACAAACAAAATATCAACCGCCCACTCCAATATTAATGAAGTCCGTTGTTGTTGGGGGGTTTTGGGGAGGGGAAGGGGGGGGGGTTACGCATAATGCAATAATACACAACAGAAATAACTACACATAAAATCTAGAAATCATCATATCTGCATGGGACTCCTTATATCATTATTATATTATAACTCTTCTAATATGCAGTTCTACAGTGTCTTACTCCCTGAGTACCTTTAAAAAATGGATGTGAAAAACAGAGAGTGAGCAATGTAGGGCTTATTAATTGCTTGGGATGCTATCATTACCACCCGATCTCCAAGGCTTTGAACTTCCCTGAAATTGAACTTGAGAACCTCTCCATTACTTTCCTTGACCTCCCTCAATTGCTCCAAGAAGGTACTCGGAATCCTGATTCTCTCTTTCAGCATAAACAACTGGCCAGTTTCACTGCATGGGGGTGTTGTTAGATAATCTGGGAAGTAATAATAGTCCCTCTCGTTTGGAAGCAGCTGTTTGAAGACAACCTGTAACAGAAATGCTGGATGAAGTGTTGGACTCTATCTGAGTGACATGTAGTTCAGCCCATGGACCAGCACCTTCAGCCACATCTCCTAAGACCGCAACCACAGAGATGTAATCCCTCTGTGTAGTGTCTGTTTCACCATCATTGTAGTGCACAAAGTGAAAACTCTGCTTGGTCTCTGTCAATTCTGTTCTCTGATCCTTTGCCAGTCTTTCTACCCCAGTGCATTGTAAGTCCCAAATTGGATGGTGGTTGTGGCACCAGGAGTGGTTGGATTAAACTGCATGTTGTGACCAGTGTTTTCAAATGTTCCAGAATAGTTTACATCCCATGACTTGAACTGCAGATTCGGCAGAGAGGCATCTACGACCACATCATTCCTAGTAATATTTAGGGGGACCTCCATTTTTTTAATTTTTGTTACAAAAACGTGTGGTTACCACTTCAAAGCTCGATATATTCTGCAAACTTCATGGTATGGACTTGATATATAGCTCAAAAGATAGATCTCTCTGTGTGCTCTCTTTTGATCTAAACTATTTTTTATAAATATAACTAGAGCCAAGTTACTGGATTAAAGTGGGGGGGGGAACGTCAAAACCTGAATGCCTGATTTTGCCACAAATATCTCCAGATTGCCAAGTGCTAGAGAGTTGAAATTAGTACCAGTGGCTAGAGGAAGCCCTACTCTATACCAGTGGTTTCATTAGGTGCTAAATTAAGTAAATAGTCCAGCACCTGGTTGGAAAATGAATTACGTTAAAATTCCATAATCTATCTGGAAACAGGACATCTGTCCTTGGTTAGCCAATGGTACGAGAAACAACTTTGCTGCAGGAACAACTGGTTACATGGGCAAGCGCTACTTATGCGCAAAACATATCTATGCTTATAAAGATGCTAACGTGGTTCTATACTCAGTGGGTTTACTCTGGAAGCCATATTTATGAATATGTTTTGTAATGAAATCTGAAAATAGTTGTGTAAATTCTTAACAGAAATATATAGCATATGTACTTAATTGTGAATCCTTCCCAAAATAACAAACAAGCCTCTGTGTTCACTGTGCTTATCCAGTAGTTTGCAATGAAATCTCAGTTAGACTTAATCATTCTTGAAATGATGACGACTTAATCCTGCACTGTCCAAAGCAAAGATCTGTGTGTGCAGGTGGGTGGGTGGGTGTTATGAGGAAGAGTACAGAGATTACACCAAGTTGAAACTTCAGAGGTATGACATGAATAAAGAGAGTTACCACCAGCTCTTCCATACACCATTCAAGAAAAAAGATGAAACTTGCCATAATGCTTGGAGATCGTGGTAGAAATGGACACAATAACGTGGGTCCAGTACAGGAGCTGAGAGATTTCATAGTACTGAATATGCTTTCAGAATACAGAGGCTGGTCAGCTTGCTGATGACTATTTGTAGACGAGGACTGAACAAGGAGCTGGTTGGTGCTAAACTCCTGGGTAGAAATGCAAAAGTCTCCAATGTATTTGTACAATGTCTACGATGCAAGAAGTTGGAGCCTGTTGTAAAATACTGCTATGTTCAGATTCGGAAATCTGAGGAATGGGAGGAGAAGAATGTGCCAGTAAAAGTAAACAGGTCAAGAAAGGATCTGAAACTGAAGGAGTACCAGTAACTGAGTGAATGTCATAAGCTTGATGTTTTAGCAGTTGAGCAGAAGGAATTGCAGAAGAGAGATCCATCCTTGTCCATAATAAAAATCTGTTAGGGGTCATCCATCACATGAGGTGCTGGATCAGCAGCAGCAAGTTGCTATATTGCTGATGGGTTCCACCCAGTATTGTGCCAGATAAGAGGGGGAATATAAGGAAGTGGAGAAGAAAGGTAGTAAAGTGGAGGAAATAAAAAATAAGGAAGCAGATAGTGAAGAAGATTAGATTGCCACAAGAGTCACTGAGTGTTCCACATTGACACTCTTTCTCACTACCATCCCGCAGAATTAGCTGGCTACCATGCAGAAGAGCTCAGTACATCTGATGACAAAGCTGTTCAAGATTGGGAAGGTGGAATGAACTCAGCAGAGGACTACCCAGTTTTTGTGACAATATTATCCTCGACTCGTAACTGTCTCCTTAATGAAAATGCAGAGGTGATCCATAACAAACCAGGAAGAACCACATGTGCAGAGGACAGAATTGAGACAGGGAATGTGCTGCTACTGAGGCTATCCTCATACAGGTTGTTCATGCCTACTGGAACCAAGTGAGAGATGAGTGTGTGAAATGCTGGAAAATGGCATTATTAATGTGTGTCGAGTTCACCAATAGTTCTTATGAGGAAGAAAGACGGTTCTTTGAGGATGTGTGTGGGCTATTATTATCTAAATATAGTGTTATTGATGGATGTCGAATAGACCTAATCGATCATTTGGACAAAGCTATCTACTTGTCAGTGCTAGATTCGACCAGAGGTTATTGGCCAGTGGCTGCAGAATCCCGACACAAGACTGAATGGGAGGCACTTATTACACCTCTGAACTGTTTTCAAAAGACTGCCCCCCAGGATTTCAAACTCCAAACAGATGCCTCTGATTATGGGGTTGGGCAGACCTTAGCCAACAAGACAGCAGTGGAGATGATAAACTGATTGCCTATTTTTGCAGGAAGTTGCTTCTTCAAGAACAACGAGGAGTGGTTTGGTTCAAGAAACATGCTACAACACTTTCTCAATAATCATACTTACTTGACATTTTGGCTAGCTCCTCTAGACCACATCAGGAATAATGATGAAAGCTAGAGCATGTAGCCCAAACATTGAGAGAGTAAATTTAAGTTGATTGTTGTGAATATCGTTTTATCTATGATTTAATCTTGATACTGCTGAGCAGGTTAAGGCCACCACATATATTACAGCGCAGTGTGAGACTGTGTAACAGTAACTAACACTATTAATTATCAACAATACTTAATTAATATTATAATTATGAGTGCCTCACTGCTCAAGGAGTAGGAAGGGGATAGAACCAAAGATCATTCATCAGCTCACCATACAACAGTTCCTTTCCCTTCTGCCACCACTTCCCCACCCACACTTGCCCACCTCCTCCATCAAGCATTCTCTCCACACATTTCCCCAAAAGCAGTGCCTACCTTTCCATCCTTACCAACTCTTCTATATTTATCCAGCCCCTACAATTCTGTGCACCTCATCCACCATTATATATTAGCCGACCCCTCTCAAATTTCTATCATTACCAAACATCTTCCCCTTAGTGCAGGCTGATGCATAATTCTGTGGGTTTTTTGTTCTAAACTGTTAAGCTAAATTGATTTTTTTTCAATGGTACATGTACCAAAATATCAGACGGTCCACATTTTTTTACCTTAGAACCCTTTTAAATAAAGCTGCCACCAAACAGGAATTGGGGCGATTAATCTTTGTGTGTTGTTGCATTTTCCCCCCAGGTGCCAAGTCCAATTATGAATGTTCCGGATTGATTCATGTAGAGGGTAAAGTCAATAGCTCAAGATCACAACTACAATACTCAACACAAATTACTTTCCCAGCAAAGTGAAAGATATAGCTAGTCATATGATAGCCATAAAACTAGACGAGAGCTAGAATACTGAATATTAAATATTAACACAAGCACTCATATGATAGCCATAAAACTAGATGAGTGCTAGAATACTGAATATTGAATTACTAACACAAGCACTTATATAATAGCCATAAAACTAGACAAGCGCTAGCTAGAATCCCAAATAATACAAGCACTCATATAATAGTCATAAAACTAATGCCAATAATGCCAACCGACAGAGCTGAGTCCCACCAGAAAAGGGGTAAGAATTATGCCTCTCTCTCCCCTACAAAACCTTGACCTCTTGACCCTGACCAATAGATTCTTTACCTCGAATCTATCTGGTACCCTCAGAATTGGAGTCAGCACCCTAAATTAGACATAAATATTATCAAGGTCAGCCAATTTGTTTACGAGATATGGGCTAATTTAGTGGTGGCCATTTTGAAAAGGCTTGAAAAAGGAGATTTCAGAAACCCAAAAAATCTGACCCCAAAAGTTAATATGGTCCAAAATGGTACCAAACGAGCAAAAAAAAACAATTTTAGCACAAAAATCCTACAGGACACTGTTTCCACACATACTATCTTGCACTATTATGTCAACAGAGAGTTCATTGATTACAAAAACCAATTGATCAAAAACTGTGATTGATATTGTGCAATCACAATCATGAACATCAGACATCCATTCAATGTTGTTCAAAATGCTCAGACAGTGGGCCAAAAAAATGCCATAATTGTTAAACCAACTAAAGTTCTAAACTGTCCAGCAACTGAAGATGTTCAGAATGGGAATGCAGTATATATCTAACGTTTAGCACCAATGAAGAATATTTTATCATCTCATTCCACTGTTGTTGGTGTTCAATACCAAGAAATTTCTTGCGTATTTCTTTTTGTTGTGGCAATGGACAGACTTTGGGAGGTAGCACTTGGCAATGGCAAGAAGAATGCAATGTTAAGATTTTGCTTACAAAGTTTAAAAAGTTTTGTCCCACAGGGAATTGGCTAATGTTTTTTCCTCTTCCACTCCTCCAACATACCTTCTCTTGCAACACAGTGCCTTGCATTTGTAGTATATACAAATATATCAAGTTAAATCCTTGAAGATGAATTTCGCAGGTTTTTTGGGGGGGGGGTGTGGGGGAGGGGGGGGGGGGAGGAAGCTGATAACAGGTTTATAACATTAGCGAAGGGCTAGGGGTAGGATGGAAGTATTTTGAGCTAAAATAGGCTAAATGATGATCTAAGAAGCTGCCAAAATGTGTTTTAACTGAAGGATTATCTTCTTTTTTGTGTGTGTGTGTGTTTAAGGTGTCAGCCATTTTGAAATGGTAGTCAAACTGTTTTAGGTCTGCTGGTTTACTAGCAACCACAGAAGAGGTTTTTGGGGGGACTGATAATAGCCGAAACCTTCAGTTTTGTTTGCTAAGAAGCTGAAATGTCATCCTGACCTCCATAACAAAGACCTAACATATCTTCAACAAAGGGCGAAGCAGTTGAAGGGTATTCAATTCGGAAACACTGGTACACTGCAGCAAAAAATCTTCTTGCTGCTCTTGAAGCTTGGCCTACAAAGTTGCAGCAGCAAAAGGGGCATATGATTGCCAAAAATCTGATCATATATGCATGAGTGATGATTGCCAAAGCATGTAGTAAAGAGCAGGCTAAGAAGCTCAGTTCTATATATATCAGTTTCAAACAACATAATTCAACGTAGGCTCAACGAGTTGGCTATGGCACAAGTAGTGAAAGAAGTCAAGACCAGTCCAGATGACAAATTTTCTCTGCAATTTGATGTGGCCAAAAATGTCAACAACTACACTATACTTTATTCGTTATATTCATCGCTCGGATGTGTAGGAAGAGTTTTTTCCTATGTGAGAGTCTTGCTATGACAACTAAAGGAGAGGATGTGTTCATAGTCTCAGTGGCTTCTCTGAGAAAAATGGACGGCTTGGAACAGGGTTGAACATGTGTCTGTTGATAGTGCAACTTCCATAATGGGCTGTAATTGTGGGTTCAGAGGCTTTGTCAAAAGGAAAAATGAAGATCACTGTTGACCACTGCAGCATTCACTGATACACACTTGTGTCTAACATCCCAGATGCCATGGAAGCAGAATTTGGCCAACGTGGTAATGTTGTTAACTTTATAAAAGCCAAAGACTTCAACAGCCACGTGTTTAATGAATTGTGTAAAGAGATGGGAGAGAAGTATGAAGTGCTACTGTACCACAACAAAGTAAGGTGGCTGTCTCGAAGGTTATGAATCGCGTGATTGAGCTTTGGGAGGGAGTGCAACTATTTTTGCACCAAAAAGGATCAGATTTGGCACACCAATTTTCTGACCATGAATGACTTTTCCGTCTGTGCTATTTGGACGACATCTTCTATTAACTCAACTGAGGAAACTTGGCACTTCAAGTAAGAAACATGACAATCATCGACGCAAAACAAGCCATTTCTGCATTTGTCAGAAAGCTAAAGTTGTGGAGCAATGGAGTTGCAAATGGCATAGTGGCAGTTTCCCACACTTGACAAATTTGTTGTGAGAGCGAGGATGGTCAAGATATCCTAGAAATTTTGAAAGCAGACATCCAGGCCCACTACTACTTGGACAAATTGGTTAGAAAGATGGAGGAATACTTCACTGATCTGGACACCTCTTGCGTTCAGTGACCAGCAGCCTTTTGTGGCTGATGATCAGGTCAATGAAGATGACTTTCCAGCAAAAGAGGAGTGAATAATTCTGAGAGTGAAAGAGGCTTGGAAGCTGGAATTCCAGCTGGAAACCTTCTGGATAGCCCGGCTAAATGACACACCAACCTTGGCAAGACAGGCTCTAAAGATCCTGACTTCCTTTTCGACCACTTACTTATGTGAGCAAGGATTTTCCATCGCCATGGGAATGAAAACCAAGAAATGGAACGGGTTGAAAGTGTCAAATGATGCAAGAATTTCTCTCAGTTCTTCAAAACCACGCATTGAATACTTGCCTAAACAAATTGATAGGACAGCCATCCAATTGATTTGAAATGACCAAACCAACAAACTAACTACATTATTATTTACTAACACACTTGTATAAATAAAATAAAACATGTTTTATTTTTTATTACACAGGTATGGGTAATGGAACAGGGAAGATAGGGAGATTTGTTCCAAAAACGTTTGGAACCTCTGATCTAAACAGTCCAGCGATGAAGACGTTCAGAATTAGACTAATGTTAGATAGCGCCAACTGAAATATTTTGTGATCTCATTCCACTGGGTTGGTGTTCAATAGCAACAAAATGTCTTGCATATTTCTATGTTCGTCTTTTTGTTGTGGCAATAGACAGAATCTGGCAATGGACAGAATCCTGGAGGTTGCACTTGGGAATGGCAAGAAGAATGCAATGCTAAGATTTTGTTTACAAAGACACAAAGTTTCGTCCCATAGTGTTTTTTCCTTTTCCACTCCTCCATACCTTCTCTTGCAACACAGTGCCTTGCATTTGTTTCCATTGGTAGTAAAAAGGAATCTATTGTATTCAAAATCTGTCTGGCATCGTTACCTGAAGAAACATTTTATTCCTCTAGAACAAATACAGAGCAACCGAATTTGTAACAACTACAAATCAGACTACAAATCTCTCCTAATACTTCCTTTAATGATGAATTACTAGTTAAATCTTTAAAAGAGCCTACAGATCACTTTAACATCTTCAATTATATAACTATCATCATCGTGGCAAGAATGAGGTCACATAGTCGACTCTGCACTCAATCCACCGCAACCAGTCAGCATTTCTTCTTTAACTGGCTCCCTTGCCTACAGAACTCTCTGCTATGCGTCTACAATTAAATCTCTCTTAAAATCATATTTTCAAACTCATTCCATTGCAAACTTTGATTCCAATAACTCATGCACATTTCACTTTCAAAGTCCATGTATAAATTATTGTTCACGGGTTCCCTCATCCCCTTCTAATTATTGGCTACTAATTAATTTCTAGTAGCCCATCAGCTACATCCTCTTATTACTGTCGCCTCATCTGTACTGAACAATTTTAAATAGAGTACTGGATCATTGCATGCCCCCCCCCCCCCCCCCCCCCCCCGACAAGTCGAGTGAGTCGCCCTTGATATCATCTGTTCGTTAAAAAAAGAGTAAGTATAATTTTCTATATACAGCACACTGAATATCTGATGCGGCTTGTAAATGTCACATGACTTTAGGTTGGATTCCCCAACCGGACGTCTCCAGTTGAAAACGGGCATCTGCAATTGGGTAGCTCCATAACATCTCTATTGAAGCGCAGTTCCTTGGGTGTAAAGTGGATTTGCACGTCACTTTCACAAGCAATTCCTATATTTGCTCTCTCCCCACAAGATTTGGTGGTTTCCTACGCATGCTGGATAGCAGACTTTCCGAGTTGTACTCCCTTCCTGCATGCATCTTTACGCTCTTTGATCCGGTTTCCAACCTCACCCTTATTCTCCAGTAAGGAGTTCTACACACTGCTGATGATTCACGGTAGATTAATCGTGCTTAAGTCCTATATATACCTTATGGTGTATGGAGTTGAAAGCTGTTGTGTCACATCGTTTTATTGTGGAATCTAGTTCCTATTTCCAGGACTGATATATCCAACTTCTAATTAATATAGGAAACAAATAAGCCTTGCAATATCTAGTGTCTTTATTTTGTGCTTTTTATGTGTTTTCATTAGTTGTCTGCAGACATGGTTGCCGCATCGCATGTCACTTTTTACGACATCCTGTTTCCACAAATGGTCATTTCAGGTCATTAGTTGTCTCTATGCATTGTTGCCGCATCGCATACTTTGATTTGTGACAATTTTACAACATCCTCTTTCCACAAATGGATTCCACTAATAAATTGTCTGTAGACATTATTGCTATATGCTCCGATTCACAAAAGTTTTACAATGTCTTCTTTCCACAAATGGACCTCATTCATTTAAGGTTTCACAACTTTGGGGGCCTCTTCATTCATTTATATAAGGAAGATTTTGCACTACAGAACACTAAAAATCTTTCCTATGGTGTGACAGGGATTGTTTAGTGCATAAGGCATTAATTGTAACCTGTAGTAAATGAGGCAAAAGTTGGTGTGATACTATCATTTCATAGTTGATGTGGCACTACATATAGCACTGTGAGGAACAATGAGTGCCATATTAAGTTTATTGTTCCCTAATGACTATGGGAACAGTTAGTGCCTACAATACAGTGTGATCAGTCGTTCTAAGGCAAGAAATATTGAACCCCACACATAGGTGCATGGATGCGCATAATTGAAGATGATATAGTCTGACCAAACTAATATTTGGAGCAGGGCAATAAAATGTTCTGTATACATGAGGTGTGCCGCCACAGGAATTTTCACATTTTAATATTTATAATTACCTTCAGTACAGCTCTACATATTTACAGCACTAAAATCCATGGTCTTGGTTCCATGTAATAATGGAATATAGTTGTTTACAATAGGTTTAAGTCTAACAATTAGGACAACCAAAGAAATAATACACACAAGCCTTGTGTACAAGATCTTGAGATACACACAAATCTCGAGACACATCCAGACTTATGTCAGGTTCTAACTGGATTGCATATGGTTTTTCCAGATTTTGGCTACTTCTTCATGCTACAATCCTAGCATTCCATAAAATAATGTACTAATCAGTACTAGATCTGGCCTTCAGCTAAGCCTAGTGGGGAAGTGGAATGCGAGGGCAATCTATAGAGTATTCCGACAATCTGGTAGCTGACAATGCAATCTGACCATGATTGTGATGTTGTTATGTCAAGAGACATGAATGTACTTGACACACACAGATATTGATACACATGCAGACCTCGTGGCACATTCCGACTGCATGTGGCTTATCACAGTATTGAACATGTTTGGGAGGAAGGGGGAGGGAGGGAAGAGATGGGGCTGTCTACCCACTAGAATTAGACCTGGTCCTATATTTGCATCTTATTGTGGTCTCCGTTGTTCTTGCTACCTTGTTTGCTTTTTATTCTGTTAAACATTTTCTGATTGTTGGTGGCATTCTTTGCTTTCTGATCCACACCTGCATAAATTTCAAGTTCCAGATGATGCTAGCAACATGACATTGAAGGAAGTTTCGTAAATTCTATGCCATGTTATTGTAATTACATTGAAATAAGCAACCTGCAACCAAAATCACAGTGCTAACAGTATATTCACAGGTGCATATAAGCTAACTCAGTGCTAACAGGATATTCACAGGTGCATATAAGCAAACTCACACTGCTAGCAGGATATTCACAGGTGTAAATTATATCTATAACGAATACAGCAAGGCTTCACTCTACATGGCTTCGTAATTACTTTCTAACATGGTTGTGGTGTCTAACCTATTGTCATAGCAACTGCACAGAGCTGTCTAAGTAAGGAGGGACCTTTTTATCCATTAAATGTATATAATTATAAGTGCCTTTCTTGATTTCTAAAATAAACCACAACACTTTACATATGGTCAACTCTTAATTATTTTGAAGTATTTTAAATTGCAGTCACTTTAAAAATTAAAGATAAATTATTGTTTTATACTTAAATATGTGCTTTACTTCGGCATTACAATTATAAGTTATACCTATATCCCAAAGTCGGGGACCTCCCATCTGAATAGTTACCATGTTTACAAGGTTGTTACTTCACTTGTGGTTGTCATGCACAACTGAAGCGGTAGACTGTAGCTCTATACAAGCTACAAAGTGAATAATATAGTGTGAAAAGCCTCCGTCCTGTGCTTACTTTTGACGACACAAATTAAGACGCTGGAATATTATTCCATAAGTTGTTTAGTTACTTCGGGACTGCATGGTGGCGGTATCAGGTTCCTTGTATATAGTCGTGTGGGATGAGTAGACTGAATTCCAATTCTAGTTAGTGGTCAGAGGATATCGGATGGCTAGCTATAATTGATATATATGCTCCAGTTAATTCTCGTGTAAAATCATGCTTTGTAACAGAATCAACCACCCCCCATTTCACAAGGAATTCTGAGACTCCCATAATACTTAACAGGGTTTCCTGGCAGAATTTTTTAGTAAGATGTTTAGAGTAGTGTATTAACTTATGAGCAGGTGGTTGCAAAAATGTTTGTTACACTTAATTTTAAGCTACTCTGTGCATTCACAGCTCAGAGTAAATGTGGCCAGGATGCAATCAAAGCAAGTTGTGGCTCCAGATCATTATTCTGAACATCTCATATGAATCCTTACCCATTAATAACTAGCAAAAGCAGTCCTTTGGGTGACATGTGTTACTACTATGAGCACCCATTGAGGACAGAGACAGAAATGGCCAAGAAAAATATTACAGTACCAACCCTATATCTAGTTAGGCTATAATGGCCCTCAAGGCTAGGGGGCATGGCCTGCAGCCCAAACCCTGCCCCAGTTCAGTGGTTGAGATATCAACAAAAATTTGGGGGGGGGGAGGGGGCTCAATGTTGACATTATAATATATATATATTAAAATCACTTTCTCAACTTCAAATTGTATTCACTCACTACATGCTCTAGCCTTCATCAGGAATAATGAGATGCTAAGGTTTGCGTGAGCCTGCTTTATACCAGTAGCTAGCTATCTAGCATGTGCACCAGATGTAAAATAAATATAAATAAATAAATATATAATTATTTAAAAAAATATAAAAAAATAAAAATTAAAAAAATTAAAAAATAATAATAATAACAAAATAAAATAATAAAATAAAACACTAAGCATAATAATAACAATACATGTAATAATAAATAATTAGGTAAATGTACATAAATAATAAACATAAATAATAAACAAATAAATAAAACAACAATTATATACATAAAAACAACAATTAAAAAAATTCATAAATAATATATGAAATAATTTAAAAAAATAAATAATTAATTTAAATATTTTTTTTAGAAGGACAGTACATACATTTCAAAGATAACGGGAATACTGGAAACAAATATGGAATACTAAAGAAGGGTCCTACCAAGGCACAAGAAAGCAAGCACTGTGGTTAGTACACTACAGGACATCCTCTGCCCTGAAATCTCACTTTAAAAACTTTAGATAGACGCACTTACAAAACTTCTGTTTGTAAAACAGAACTTTTGTAAGTGCGACTCTGAAGTTTCCAAAGTGAGATCTATTTCAGGGCAGAGGACTCTGAAGTTTCCAAAGTGAGATCTATTTCAGGGAAGAGGATGTCTCGTAGTGTACTAACCACAGTGCACACTTTTGTAAAAACAGAACTTCTGTAAGGGTGACTCTCTGAAGTGTTCAAGGTAAGATATATTTCAGGTCTGATTTCTTTGACAATAATGTGCTTCTCCTAGACAGGCCAACTGGAATGCAGCACCATAACCAAGCACATTTTATCCTGATCACATTTTGTGATTAAAAATTGAAAAACTAGAAAGATTATTTCCAGCTGAGATCATTAAATTTTCTATATATTTCAGCTATTTCTTTTTAGTGAAATGTTGGAAATAAACACAAAAAGGTGATTGAAAGAGGACAAAATCACTATTATATTTAGAGGCCTGTGTTTATGAAGGTCTTCACAACAGCCCAAAATATCTGAAATGAATGAACAATGCATGATGTGTGAGTGTGTGTGTGAGTGAGGGGGGGGGGGGGGGGTAGCATTGGACACTGAATGTCCAGAGAATTGAACAAAACATCCAGGGAATTGTGTGCATGACCTACATACTCAGACTGTCGAGTTGGCATGTATGGAGAGGATCACTAGTTTCAGAAAAGATTCTTAAATCCCAAAGACATCCTTGCCATAGCAATGGTTTTGCCAATGTATCGTTTGTTCAGGCAAAGTCTACATAGCAGTGAATTAACCTCTAGGTTGTTGTAAGGTTTGCATTAAAGTGACACGCTATTGGGGAGTCAGCTCAAAGCCTTGAGTGCTAAAAATCCAAAAACAGCACCAGTGGAATAGATACTGTTTGGAACCATTTTGCTTTGCTATAGCTACTTGGTTGAAACTTAGAGTTTCTAATAATCGTGACTTCTGTTCTGACTTGCCAATTGTATCACATTTGCTGGAGATTTCACCTCCCTTCCTTCCTAAGACATGCAGTAAAATTGGTCACTTGCAACTGTATGATCACCATAAGCTTTGATCCCTGTACCAACAAGAGCTGCACTCTACTCTAACAGGATACCAAGTCTCAATAGCTAACAAATTTTCATGTATATTAATTGGGTGTCGAGTTTGTAGGACTAATACTTCATGAATCTCATTACACCACTTCCTGTAATATATTAAACACACACAACCACAATGCAAATATGTTAATATTTGCAGTAATACTTTTACGATGGATGTACCACACAAACTGCATTGGTGCCAGCTGTTTCAGGATGATAACTATTTGCCCAATGCCAGACCTACCTTGCTTATTCTTCCAGGCCTATGGTTATCAGGACTACATGCAGAGCCTTTTGGATGGGGGGAGGGGGGGAAGAATTCACTGTTTATATTGGTATGTGTGTGTGTGTGTGTGTGTGTGTGTGTGGCTAATTTACCGGATATATATCCACTCGCATATAATATGTTGCAGCCCCTATCTGCTTAGCACTCCAATACATGGGTTATTTTTCTTTCACATAAAATGCATTTATTTATAGGAAAATAAATTTTGTTCCATTATGGCTAAAGCTATAGATTACTGAGCTTAAATATGCTCAGTATCTTATATATACCTAGACGTTAGAAATCACTTGTTCGCAAGCCTTCTACATCAGTTAAAAAAATTGTACTTCACTATCAAGGCAAGAATGCGTAAACAATTACCTCACAGTGATCCTTTTGAAGAATTATATTTAGCATTCACCAGGAGCGGCTAGAACTGCTGGGACATTCCAGCTCCTTTGCTTGACCCATAGGTTGACGATTGTCATGGTCAACAGATCATAATGGGGGCATCATCCAGGTTTTACACTAGGAAAGGCTGAAGGTGAGCTGGAAGAAAAAGGTGGATGAGGTCAGAGGAGGCAGCAGTGAAGGACGAAGGAGAAATCATTAACCCAGATTTGGTGTGCATGTATTATTTCACCATTGCTGTTTTATACACTTCAACTAGCAACTTTTGCTTGCACTTTAAATTACTCACTATTGACTGCAACTAACCTGACTTACGATTATATACTTCCAGAAAGCACATGCTCTTTCCCATAACCTCAATCCAAGTAATTTTAGGTGCTAAAAATCATAACATAGGTCTCCCTTTATGCTGACATGGTATAGGATCAGTAGCAAGCAAAACTGTAGGAGAGGGTTACCGATTGTCGATGTTTTAATTAAACCTTTTTACAAGGGATATCAGGCCCTTAGCAGGCATAAAGCAAAGGCATTTCTCAGAGATGTTTTTCCGCTTTCTTGCATTAATTCCACGATCTAGCTAGTAGCTGCTCCCTCACATGTTTGAGACACCATCCTGTCGAAACTGGCAAAGGCAGAAGGTGTCTTTCACTGTTTTCCAGTGATCATCCTTTTGAATTTAAGCAGTTGCAGTTTCTTGTCAACCTCTCCTTCGTCATCAGATGTTTCTCAAGCAAGGCACATCGCCAATTCATGCATAGAGTATTGGTTGGCTCGTAAGATGAGGGCATGCAGACAAGAGTGACCAGGGAGTCTGCCTAGCATCACCGTACTTCTCCCTTCGATACAGCTCTTTCTGTGTTGGTACAATTCACACCAGATCCAGCAAAATCATGTACCTACTGATTCCTAGCACCAACAATCTGGGTAGAATGCCCCTGACCTCCCTTGCCTCGTCTGTTTTTAAGGCTGTAGCTGTGAGTGTATAAAATATTTAAAGGAGGTGAAGTGCATATGTTTGAGTTGAACAGCAGGATGCATAAGCTCTATAACTCACCAACATTTTAATGTTGACCGGCCTTTTTATTAGATAGGCATCAAGCTACCACTGTGCCAAAGTCATTGTCCAGTGCCAATCATGTCTCTGATTTTTAGTGAGATAACATTGTCCCAAAGTGCTATATAACAGTCTCACAACTGAATATCTCATAATTTGCTAGATCATGATTTGAGGCGAAAGAAATTTCCTGTGAAATAAATCCCATACAACTTTTGTAAATAGCCCAATCCCTGTGAAGACAGAGAAAGCTTGGCTTCAACTTTGCTACAAGTAGCTACAGTGTAATTATGGATAGTGAGTTTTTAAGCATCATTGCTATGTCCATAGTTACTGGAACACACCAAAATTTCTTTGAATAAGTGAATTGTTAGATGAAGCAATCCTTATTTAGAGAGCCATAACAGTTTTTTGATCGAGCTGAATAATCTAGTATGTGGCTTGAGCTTTAGCTGAAGCAATTTCTATAGTAATTCTTTAACTCTGCAGTTTTACATTGTTGATCTACTTTGTTTTCATAATGCTCTGCTTTGTAGAATATGTGGGACATTTAATTTTTGTTGTGATAAAATATTCAATTTCTTAAATCCTAAAATTAATGAGATAGAAAGTCTGCCAATCCCATTTTCTCATAACGTCATAACCATAATTTTAAAGCACAAGGAGTTAAACAGGGAAGCATTCATGGGTCCTTTGATAGAGCTCATTTACGTCTACATGAAGTGTAACAAACAAAATATCAATCTCACACTCAAATTTTAATAAGTGGGGGGGGGGGGGGGGGTTACACATAATGAATAATGCAATAAGTATAACAACTACATATAAAATCTAGAAATCATCACATCTGCATGAGAATCCTTATTATATTATAACTCTTCTAATTTCTTATAAAGCTACATGTTCAGTTCTACAAAGTCTTATATACTCCCCGACTACTTTATTTTTTTAATGGATGTGAAAAACAGAGACAGAATCAACAGATGCTTAGGATGCTGTCGTTACCTCCCGGTCTCCAAGGCATTGAACCTCCCTGAAATTAAACTCAAGAATCTTTCCATTACTTTCCTGGATCTTCCTCAATTGCTCCAAGAAGGCGCTAGGAACACTGATTCTGTCTTTCAGCACAAACCACTGCACAGTTTCACTGCATGGGGGTGTTGTTAGAGAACCTGGGAAGTAGTAATAGTCCCTCTTCTTTGGGAGCAGTTGTTCGAAGACAACGCTAACAGAAATGCCGGATGAAGTGTTGGACTGGATCTGAGTGACATCTAGTTCAGACCATGGACTGGTTAATGCAGCACCTTCAGCCACATCTCCCAAGACCGCAACCACGGTGATGTAATTCCTATTTTTAGTGTCTGTTTCACCATCCTTGTAGTGCACAAAATGAATCTCTAACTCTGCTTGTTCACCATCAATTTTGTTCTCTGCTCCTTCCCCAGTCCTTCTACCCCAGTGCATGTGGAACTGCTGCATATTGTAAATCCCAAATTGGTTGACGATGGTTGCGTTACCAGGATTGGTTGGATTAAACTGCACGTTGTGACCAGTGTTTTCAAATGTTCCGGAATAGCTTACATCCCATGACTTAAACTCCAGATTCTTCAGTTTGGGGTCTTTGACCACTTTACTCCTGGTGATATTTATAGGGGACTGTTCCTTGCCCGAGGTGCATATTCCTGGCCAATCTTTCTGCGCGTTGTAATAGAGTCCTGTTTCAGCCTCAAAAGTGCACTGTGCAGCAAGGCCGGCGGATAGAACAGTGGAAGGAGTCTCCATCGTTAGAGCAACTGACTGCTGTAGAAATTTAGAAGGTTGATTTTTATACTCAATATGACCCTAATTAACATTCGCTCGCCCTCCTCACAGGGAGGACTGATATTGCCGCGCGCATGGCGAATCTATCTGGAAATGTCTTGGGCTGCAAATGGTACGAGAAACAACTTGGCTGCAGGAACAACTGGTTGCGCTGCTTGTGCACAAAACAGTACTATGCTTATAATGAAGCTAACGTACTAAAATCTGAAAATAGTTCGGTATTCTAGATTTTAGATTGTGGTATATATATAAAATGATCATAACACTTGAAATCTTTCCCAAAATAACAAGAAAGCTTCTGTGCACTGTGCTGACCCAGTAGTTTGCCATCAGTTTGGCGATATCATTCTGGAAATGATGACTGCATCAGTGTGTGTGTGTGATGTGTGTGTGTGTGTGTGTGTGTGTGGTGTGTGTGTATGTGTGTGTGTATGCATGTGTGTGTGTGACATTCCTGGTGAGAGCTGTCAAATTACACACCACTTGAGTTCACACATGCCAGTTTTGACTGCTATTTTTTTTGTGTGCTACACAGTGTGTTGGCTAACAACTATTAATGCTATGGATGGCTTATGTGACATATGAATGTGTCTGCACTCCTACCTTGGATCATGTACCAGGTTGAGTGGACATTTGCTAAACTGTTGGAAGCTGCATTGACAAGATTAGAGGCAGTCATGGGAGTTGATGAAGGAGAAGAGCCTAAATATTACTTGAGCCAGGAGGTGCAGCCTTTCAAGTCATGTGCAAGTAATGATGGAATTCTATGTCGTGGAATGCAGCAGGATCAATGGGAACTTCAATTGGTAACATTTGTTCCCCTTCAAGGGAGATTGTTTCACCTGAAAGGATGCTGCATCTGTATTGATGCAGTTAGCCAAATAATTGAAATGGCCTGACATGAATTTCAAGACTCAAGATGAACACCAGGAAGGAAATTTATTTGTATAATGATATTATATAGTTCCTTCAGAGCAACAGTTTGGCTTTTGGATATACAGGAGGTTCCAAACTCACCTCTGGTAAAGTGTCTTCATTTTTCAAACAGTCCTGTTTAATCTACGACACGCATACTCGTCATAGAAGAAAGGCTAATTTTATTCCATCTTTTTCAATCTTTGTTGTAAGAAGTGTACAATAATCTTGCTGTTCATAATCACAAAAGGTTCTCCTTTTAGTCAAGATTGGCTGAACAGATCTCTATTTGTGTTTTTGGTATTTCCAGTCATAAAGTGGAGACGATGTGTCACAGCAACACATCAGTTATCTATGAACTGTGATCAATAGTGCAAACATCCACAGGTTCAATTAGAAACAATGAACTCGGCAACTTTCACAAAATTATTTGTACTTTACTCCAGATGAAAAATCATCTCATTGTTGATGATTTGGTTAGGGCAACTCACCTGATCGAGAAGTACATTGAGAGTGTGCATGTACTGCTCATTATGTGCATGCAGTGCTCAGTGTGTGCATGTACTGCTCAGTGTGTGAAAAAATGCTGTGCTCAGTGTGTTCATGCAGTGCTCAGTGTGTGCATGCAGTGCTCAGTGTGTGCATGCAGTGCTCAGTGTGTGCATGCAGTGCTCAGTGTGTGCATGCAGTAGTGCTCAGTGTGTGCATGCAGTGCTCAGTGTGTGCATGCAGTGCTCAGTGTGTGAATTGTCAATGTGCCTAATACTATAGCTACAAAAATGTTGAGTAAGCTTTATCACAGACGTGCATCTACTTAGAATCTCTGTTTTTGAATGATTTTGCACCTGTTCATCTGAAGTTACAGTTTACATTCACGAACTCGCTCTATCTTTTCCTGTTGAGTTGCTCTCTCATTCGTAAGGAAACAACCTCGGCCATTTGTGGTATGTTAGGAAAGTACCAGGTGACCCCAGCAAAGGAGACCAAAAACAAATCAAAACACCTTATGCTCAATTATACACACTTGAGAAATGTATCGACGGTATGCCAGAAGTAGAGACTCACCATCATGTACAATCCATCCATCAAGTTGAAGAGAAAAACATCTGGTATGACTAGTTGCATCTCAACATTATATGCCATTTAGTCTATGTGGCTACAAAGCGTATCATTGCTCAATGGACTGCTTACCGATCGTCATCTTGCAAAAAGTGTGCAAAATTGATTAAGCCCAATTTAAGTTTCCAACAGCCCCTAAAGAAGTTTTTTGTCCTAAAATCACTTCATCTAGCCCGAGATCTAGTCCTCATACAAATCATCAGAATTTATCCTCCCTCAACTCTACCTGAGCATAAAGTTATAAGTGATAGGGATACATCAGATGGTCAGGTTTTACCCCGTCCCCACATATAGTTACTTCTTGGTGTCTCAAGATCGAAGTACCCCTCCATCTTTTATTCCTCCAAAAGGATTGGGTGTCCAAACAGCTAGACAAAAGTTAGCTTAAGTGACAGATCAAATATACATCACAGATTACTTCTCCGATAATTTATTGTCAAGGAGTTTATCCCCAGTTGATAACGACCGACAACCTGACCACAGAGATGGACAAGACTACTGATTACTAGCTAAGCCACGTGCAACACTCAGCTAGTGTGAATTATTAGTCAAGGCACACATACACACACCTAGACAGCTAATAGAGATATGATAGTCTTCTAAACAGGCATAGTTATTACGTTATGTGGCCTGGATTGGTCAGTCCCTATAATAGAGACAGACTTCTCCAGTTAAGACAAGTTCAGCTTGTTTCTGGTCCATACTGTATGTGTACTCTTTCGTGAATCTTTTTCATGCTATAACTTAGTCAATTCAAGCTGGCCAGGGTAGAGTAGGAGCCAGCAGATAAGGCTGACATACTGGAGAGAGAAATGAAGGTATAGAATATTTATCTAATAAATACAAGAAATTACTCCAGTTGAGCAGGAGGAAAAAGATAAACGTTCCCTGGGATATTCCTTCACTTTAGTATTATCTCCAATGGAGGTGGAAATGCTGAGAGGCTCATTGTGCTGGAATAGAAGGGAAAAGTCCAATCTGCAATGAAGTTCAAACCTGCGAAGTAAATTCATTCTCCTGAGCATCTTTTGAACAAACAAACATCCAGGAAGTAGATCTTGCAATGATAAGAGAGCATACTTAACACACTTAATTATCGAGTGAACTGGGAAGGTGCTGATCTGATTGGTCTGGTACTCTTTGGGAAATTAGCATGATAATATCATGCTATAGCTAAACCTGCAGGCCTTGAGGTCTAGCAGCATCCTGCAATCTTGTCGGTATAGTTGGTCCAGCCAGCCTGGTTGGTGAAATAGGGCCTGTAAGACCCTGCAGCCTGACAGGATTGCATTGACCCATCAACCCTGTCTCACCAACACCAAAGATATACAGACATCTTGCTTGCCCATGGTCAAAAGAAAAACAAAATTATATTATAATCTGAAAATTGCTGTAGTGGTAGTATGATGAACCATTGGGATTACATGTAGCTACAGTACTCTGGACCAGCTGGAGTTGGTGTGTCCATGCTATACATATGCAGCTAAGACACAACATCCTGCTGGCTGACTTAGACTAGTAGTGCTCATGTACTCTAGCCTGTACCAACAGAAGAACCAGGGGTGGATCCAGTGGGGAGGGGGGCAGGGGGGACGCCCTTCTCTTTCCAATTTTTGGACGGTTGGCAAATTCAATAATGCACTTTCTAATTTGGCTGGGTGATTGTCACAGTTTGTTAGATGGGATGCAGCTGGTTAACCCTTAGGTATTAACCAGCTGCATGCCATCTAACCATGTGTTCAAAGTACATACAGCCATAAGCATGCTCATGACCTTTGGGACCTTTGAGCACATGCAACTTCTGAGATGTCTAAGAGAGCAAGTCTAAAGGACCAGCTGCTAAGAAAGTCCAGAGCATGGACATTCGACATTTCTTCAACAAAGCATATGTCTATTGTGTTGTATAAATTTTTAGCAAAGCTTTAGTTACATTTTTGTGGCATGTAGTGATGAAGTTAGATCTGTTCCAACTGTCTCTTCTGAAGAAGCAACCACCAATGATTTTAGTCATTCTAATTTGGTGAACTCATTGAACTCAAATTACGAATCCTCTGCTGATACCACTGATACTGAATCAAGTCCAAGTGATTCCGAGGATCGGATGAAAGCAGTTCTTTGATAATTACCATTGGTCCTGCAATTGAATCAGGTGAATGCAGTTCTTCGACAATGACTAGATCCTTCTATTGAATCAGGTGATTTTGGGCATGTAATGATGTTACAAACTAAGTGAAGGCTTACAAGTAGAGAAAAATACTATCTCCTAAAGCATCATTTTGTGCAGATAAAAATTTGAATTCCCTGTCCACAAATTTTGTGAACCGCAGGTTTCAAAATAGCTGGCTAGATCAATACAATGGCCTCACATTTTCTATTTCAGATGATGGAGGATACTACAAATTTTGTGCTGTTTTTGCACTAAGTGAATCACCTGCACAAGAGTTGGGGGTCCTGGTTCAGCGGCCTTTAAAAAAATTGAAGAGAGCATAATAAAATTAATATTAAATGAGCATTTTTCTACTCTAAGGGAAGGCTATCACATCAAATAGTTGTAGAAAAAGCACTGGCCTTCTGTGAAATTCAAGAAAATCCAGTAGATCAGCAAATTAGCTCCCACCAATCTAAACTTGTAGCTGAAAAACAGCTGAAACTAAAGCCACTGTTATATTTTGTGGGCAGCAAGGATTGGCTTTTAGGATTCAGCAAGACGATGGACCTCTCGAGCTAAATATTAGTGAGAACATGGACTTTAAATCTCTGTTGAAGTTTCGAGTTGTTGCAGGTGATCAATTATTGAAGGAACATTTGGAAACAGCAAGTGCCAATGCTACATATATTAGCAAAGAAACTCAAAATCAGATGATAGTAATCTGCGGAGATCTAATTTGTAGTAAAATTTTGACGAAGGTGCGGGAAGCTAGGTTCTTTTCTATTATTGCAGATGAAGCAACATATTCTGCAAATGATGAACAGCTAGCCATCAGCATAAGATACTTTGATGATGGAAAGCCATAAGAAAAGTTTTTATGGTTCCGTGAGCATCTTTCTGGTGTCACAGGCGAGGCAATTGCCAATGATATTCTTGGTCAGCTTACTAATTGGCACACTTGTTGAGAGGCCAGGAATTTGATGGTGCTGGTGCAATGGCTGGTAGGTCAAGAGGAGCTGCATCAAGAATAATGTCAGCATATCCTAAAGCTCTCTATGCACATTGTGCATCCCACAAGTTAAACTTGTGCATAGTAAAATGTTGTACCATAAGAGATGTTGGCAATATGATGCAAGTGGCAGACAAAGTAGTTCGTTTTTTTTCCAATTCCCCTAAAAGGCAGCTGTCTTTAGAGAAATGGATAGAAGATACTATACCTGAAGAAAGAAGAAAAACTCTAAAATCACTATGTCGCACCGTGGGTGGAAGCCATGAGGTTTTTCAGGTCTTGACTGACCTTTATATTGCTATTGTCAGTTCTTTGGAGTCAATTGCCAACAGTACAGGGTGGAACAGAGAATCCAGATCAGATGCTCGATCACTACTCTTGGATTTATCTCAATTTCAATTTCTTGTAGCCTTAGAAACCACGAAGAAGGTTTTGGAGTACACAAGAGGAAAACTTCAAGGTCGATACCTGAGCACGGGCTTACCAGGAAGTGGAAATGGTTAAAAAAAACTGTGAAAAGGCTTCGCACAGAAGTGGAGACAAATATGTACACTGCAGCAAAGAGAATGGCCCAGGCAGTAGGTATTGAAGGGTCTATGCCAAGACTTGCATCCAGGCAGCAACATCGAAGTAATACAACAGCCATGAATATTACTGCCGGAATCTTTGATCACTGAGCTCGATACTCGATTTGATAATTCAAAAATTCGAAAAATTACTGATTTTATTATCATCCTCTATTGTTTCTGCTGATTCTAATGATTTGAGCAGTAAAGTGCTTGAAGGTAGTATTCTACAGTTGTACAGAGATGACCTTCCATCACCAGATTCCTGGATTCAGAGGTTCAGTTATGGAAACAAAAATGGAGTGAAAACCTTCAAGCATCACTGTTAGTCAACTCACCAGAAAAGGCAGTCAACCATGCAGACAAAGATATTTTCCCCAATATTCGTATTTTATTTTTGCTGATGGGTATATACTTTGCCAGTGACAAGTTGTGAGTGAGTGTTCTATTAGTATGCTAAAGCATATTAAATCGCCCCTGCGAAGCCAGGACACAAGAGAGACTCAATGGTTTATCTATGCTATTTTTTTACCAAAATATTGAAATTACACCAGAAATAGTTGTAGATGAATTTGCTAGGTGGCACCCACACAGAATGTTGTTGTGAACATTAATGAACTTGCTCTATAAATTATGTAGTTCTTATTACATCATTGAAACGTATTGTAATATATTTTTTCAAATTATGTTTCGCCCCCCCCCCCCCCCCCCCCACCACCTTAATAAATCCTGGATCCACCCCTGAGAACACCGCAGGGATTGTTGAGTCCAATCCAAAGAGTGCCATCCCTTTTCCCTCCTCTCCCCCCCCCCCCCCCCCCCCCCCCCCCCAGTAGAATGTATGGAAGTGGGTGCAATTTCTCATGAACTGCAGATTGGTGGTATCAAACCACCCTCGTAAGCCTCTTTGGAACAAAGACCTTGCCATTCAATTGAGTTTTGCACTTGGCAAGGTGCTTAAGGTATATAGTTAGTCTCTTGGCCACTTCAGAATTCTTCCAAGATTAGATTTTATGGTGTACTTTGGTTGGCCTATCCTGTCTCACCAACACTAAAGATGGAAGACATCTCGATTACTCCTGGCCAAAAGTAAATGATGGTGTGATGGAGTACAGGATTAGATATACAGTTGCAGTGATGAGTCTTGCGACAAATCTATGATAAGTTGCCATTTTTTGTCTTTTGAGCTGTTGGCTCCTTTTTTCAAGCAAATGCTTGACCTCAGTGGCCAGCTGCTTGATATGATGTTTTCCCCATGAATGGAATGCTTCAGATTGTTTAAATGTCTCTGCTGCTACTAGACCTGCACATAAACACATCCTACGAGATCTAATTATTTGTAAGCACTCATGGTTTCCCATTCACAGTAGCTAACACAGTTGAAGCTCTCTGGGATATTGGGTCATGCTTACAAAATCAAGATGTGAGTTTATAAGTTATCTAGAATCCTAAAGATTCCCCCATGGCAGCCAAATTCTTGAGTGTTATTCACACATACCCACCAACACCAGTAGTGATGAGAGTAATCCCACCCACCTCTCATGACTTCAACTGCATTTAAGACTGCTATCATCGTCTCAATGCAAGAGGTTACATGCTTTTAATGTTCATAGAGCTTTCAGCACACATTGTGCTCCTGCCGAAGCTCTGCCATGTATTGCTGATGTGGATCATGCAGTAGTCCTTCACTCCGTGTGCACAACAGCTCCCTCATTCACATGAACCCTTCCTTACCATTGGGGACAGGGTTTAGGAATGGGGCTGTAGGGTTCATTTCAATGCCATGAATTTCAATGCTAATAAATATGGGGTAAATGAACCCAATCAATTTGACCCTCTAACCGATAAACATAAAAAGTTTCATCAATGGCTTCTGCTGGATGTTTCCTATCTGATCTTAGGATCACAGGTAGTAGCCAAATAAGCTTGCTTTTTAAACTTGATCATGTGCTGGATGGATAACCGGTAGAAAAATACAGCCTCCAGTCCTTTCAGAAATGTACATGGAGCAGGTGGAGTCATAGTGGTAATTATCTCCTTTTCCAGCTGCTGTGAGGGACAATTCTTTATGTGGTAGGTTAGTCTACTCACTTGACTGCTGGTCTATTGATTTTGGTTCAACTCTCATTCACAATCACCCACATACAACATATAACTACACACCAGAATGAGAGAGTAGGCTGTTTGGCTACCTTTTATAGGTGGCCAAATCCTTCTCACAGGAATTATCCATATAAGATATTCTACAAGTGCTAGCTCACTAGATGTCCAATCTGGGAGCTACACATTACAGCAATCAACCTTTCTACATTACATCATGACTAATTCTAAGTGTGTGGGTTTACTAACTTTTTTGATGTTCTGTTTGCCTTGACTGTCAGGTCTTGGGCTTTGGTCTGCAGGGTTGGAACGGCTCTGGTCTGGGGATGACTGTGAATCGTTAGGGCTTAGGGTTAGGGACTATCACATCAGCCTGCTGTTGATGTCTTTCATCATGTCCAAATACACCAGAGAGCAGTGATCAGTCTAGACCATAAAAGTGCATGCCACTCAAACACACTGAAATGTCGGATGCCTTCAATAACAGCCAGACACTCCTTTTAGACCATCGCATATCTTGTCTCCCTCAGTATTAATTTTCTCGAGTTGTTGGCAACTGGGTACTTTTTCCCCTGGCTGTCCAACTGGCTGAGCACTGCACCAACTCCCATGTCAGATGCATCTCTCTGTATAAGGAAGGGAGCGGTGAAGTCTGGTCCTCATAGCACTACTCCTGATGCTTGATCTTCTCTTTGGTTTCTCTCAACTATAACACGGTTGGGACAATCCTTCTTTGTCAGGTCTGATGGGGGGGGGCCACTGTCGTGGAGAAGTCCAGGATAAAATGGCAGTATTACCCTGCCAGTCCCAGGAATGACTGCACATCTTTCTTCCAGATGGGCTGCTGAAACTCTTTGCTATCACTTTGGCTTCTTCTGGGAAAACCGATCCTCGCCCCACATAATGACCCAAGTATGTTCATTGCCTCAGACTGTGCTAGCACTTGTCTAGTTTCACTCTCAGTCCTGCCTTCCCAAGCTCCTCACATACTGAAACCAGATGGAGGTGATCAGTCCAGGATCGGCCGGAAAAAATCTCTAGGTCATCATGTAGGCCACTGCATATTCGGCGAGACTCCGAGAAGGTTATTCATCAGCCTCTGGAATATTGCTAGTGAACCGACAAGTCTGAAAGGCATGACTTGCAACTGGTGTTAACGAATTGGGGATGAATCTTTTCTTATGCAGGGAGCTCTTCTCCACTGGTATCTTCCAGTAGCCTTTTGCCATATCTGGCGTTGAGCTGAACTGGGACTGTCCCAATCCATCAAGTTCTTCTATGCGAGACTTGATGGATGCATCAATGTTACTTTGTTGAGACACCTGTAGTCAATGCATAGTTGGAGAGTTCCATCTTTCTTGGCGACTAGCACTATGGGTGGGGCCCATGTGCTGTATGATATCTCTATAAGCCCAGCTCCCAAAATATCCTTAATCTCTGCATGGACCATTTCGTGTTTGGAGTGGGACAGTCAGTTTGGTGCTAGGTGGATGGGTGCAGCATCTCCAGTGTCAATATAAATGCATGCCTGGTCTATTCATCTGGATTTGTTGTCTAACACACCTGTGAATCTGTTCACAGCTCCTCCGCCTGTTTGTTCTACGGTTCCGAGAGCTCTGAGCTGATCTCCGATCTTCATTCTGTCTTCTGCTCAGTCCACATTCGGATGTCTCCTGCTGGGTGCATGACTTCCATTAGCCTATTGGTCTCCTGGTCGGCTGCCATGCACTCTGACAATGGTGACTTCCACACCTCTAACATAATCACATGGAAGACCCTAATGTTCTTCCTCTTGTCTTTCATGTACACACAGTGTGTTGTGCCAGATAGCTTGCAGATGATTGGATATGGGCCTTGTTATTTGACCCTTAGTTCGTTGTTTCACGAGCTCTGAGCTGATCTCCAGTCATCATTCTGTCTTCTGCTCAGTCCATGTTCGGATGTCCTCTGCTGGGTGCATGACTTCCCTGAGCCTATTGGTCTCCCGGTTGGCTGCCATGCACTCTGCCAATGGTGACTTCCACACCTCTAACATATATCACAAGGAAGATCCTAATGTGCTTCCTGTCTTCCATGTGCACTCAGTATGTCATATCAGACTGATAGCTGGCTGATGATTGGATGGGCCTTGCCATTTGACCCTTAGTTCGTTGGAGTCAGTGGGTAGAAAGACCAATACCAGGTCTCTCTCTTAGAATGACCACTCTCTGACCATCCTGTTATATTAATGTTTATGTTCTGCCTTGATTTGCTCCTCACTGTGGCATATGATCTCCCTTGGTGTCTGTCAAGCAGTTGAGTACTTTCTGGAGGAATGCCACCAGATTCTTCCCAGGTTCTCTAACAACACCCCCATGCAATGAAACTGTGCAGTGGTTTGTGCTGAAAGAGAGAATCAGTGTTACGAGCATCTTCTTGAGGGAGGTTGGAGATTGGGTACTGATCAGAGTTATTGGCAAACCTTCCAAATACTGATACCTCATTAATTTTAGGTATAAAAATAGATTTAAGAAATTGAATATTTTATCACAACAAAACATTAGATGTCCCCATATTCTACAGGCAGAATATTATGATAACAAAGTAGATCAACAAAATAAAACTGGAGCTAAAGTACTACTATTTTCAGCTAAAGCTCAGAAGTAGTTAGCCACATACTAGACAACTGCTACCCAAATAAAGTTAGTAGCCAGCAAACCATGTCCACAATTGAAACAAAATGCCAAGTATCAGCCTGATCAAAAAAATGTTGAACTGTCTAAACAAGGATTGTTTCATCTAACAGTCAAGAAAACTACTTATTCAAATAAGTTTTGGTGTGTTCCTGTAACCATGGGCATATCAAAGATTACAATCTGAAGTTGAAGCCAAGCTTTCTCTGTCTTCATAGGGTTTGAATTAATTTTCGTGCATGGAATTATCTCACAGAAAATTTCTTTCTCCTCAAATTATGATCTAGCAAATCATGAGATGTGCATTTGTGAGACTGTGAACAATTTGGGAAAATGTTATCTCACACAAAATCAGAAACATGGAATAGCTGCACTGGATAATGACTTTGCAACACTGGTAACTTGATGCACCTAACCAATAAAAAAGCCAGTCAACATTAAAATGCTGGTGAATTATAGAGCATATTATTTTAAGATGCAACTAGTTGATAAACTTCATAGCAGATATTTTTCTTTTCAACTTGATGTGAGTTATAGAGCATATGATATTGAGATGCAACTAGTTAATAAACTTCATAGCAGGTATTTTGCTTTTCAACTTGATCAAGTATACGCGAGTCTCAACTTCTGGCATATGTCTGATTCATTGACGATGTTAATTTGATATAGAAGACGCTATTTTGTTGAAGTCTAACAATGACCACGTCTTCAGAGAAGAACATCCATAGAATTGCTCAGGACTGGATGGAGATTGATTTCAGTTCCATCATTATGTCTTCAAAGCCGGCGCACCCACTATGATGGGTAACCTAAAGTTGATGAAAGATAACAATCCATCAAGGATTGGTATATACATTGTGTTATTCATCTAGAAAATTTGTTTGCCAGGGAGGCTATCTGTAAAATTAAATGTGATCAGTCATTGCACATATCAATGCCATTACTGGAAATTCAAACAACGAATGCTTTTTTCGCCAATTGTGTGAGGAAAGTGATGTGAGTTATTGTCAACTGTTGCTGCATTGTGCCATCCACTGGTTGATCAAAGGAAATTGCTTGCATCGCTTTATGCTACTATATGATACCATACTAGATTTTCTTCACGCTAAATCAGTAATTCATCACTTGCTACAGATGATGTAAATCACTTGTCAGCAATCTAAGCAATATTTTTGGCAAGCTGAATGTAATAAAGAGCTGAAAGTTACTGGTAAGACACACCTTGTTGCCAAAACTGGCATGTGTGAGCCAAAGTGGTATGTAATTTGACAGCGCTCACCAGGAATGTCAAACAGGGAATTTCATTGGTGTGGCCTTACAAAAGCCATGCACTGCAATAACACCAATTCCCAGCATAGCTTTTCTCATCAATCAACATGTCACAATGTTCAGTCACACTCTGGACTCTATCATTTTGTTAGTGAACTACACTATTAAACATTGCAACATTCAGCCAACTTACCAGCAGGCATGAGCCACACAAAATACTGCAGCATTATTTCAAACCAAATGGTAGCCAACCTGCCAGCAGGTATGAACCACGCCTACTAGAAATGAATGCGAGGCATTGTATTGCAAGCGAAGGTGTGGAGGAGAGATGGACTATTACTTTTTCTTGATTTCCAAACTTTAATTCCTAGCATTGTTGCCCATTTCCTAAGTATTATCCTAGCAAAGTATAGCTGCCAGCTTAATTAACACTATACACTGATCTGTGAATTATTGATATCATAAGCTTCTATTGCTTGGATTTTTATATGTAGAATATCTAAGAGATATTCCCCTGCAGATAGCAAACTGCACGGACAAGAACCAGCTCAATATTAAGTGATATATAATATGAACAGAGTTTACTAAACTGCAGCTCATTATATATATAATATGAACAGAGTTTACTAAACTGCAGCTCATTATATATATAATATGAACAGAGTTTACTAAACTACAGCTCATTATATATATAATATACGATAATTTTCAGTTTAGCAAGCCATTACCAGTCAGTTCAGAAAACCTGTTCATAACTAGAGTGTCAGATGAAACTTTAAAATCCATTCTTTTAAGCCATAAAAACATTGAGTGTAGACGCTATGGAAGCTTCGGTATGGGCTGCCGTGCTTCTCCTACCCCTTTTGCTAATACTTGCTCCTTTTTTCCATCTCAGTTCTCTTTGTTCTGCTGTTCCAGAAGCATGCTTTGATTTTTCTCTCTCTCCTAGTCTATTTTCTTTATCCATTCTGAAAAATAAACAGCTAGCAGTTCTGCTGAAAGATTGCATGAAGTTTTACCATGCACATGCACCCAAGAATCTGCTCATATATATATATATATACTCAATGAACTCTCAGTTGACATAATAACATTAAAATCACCTTCTCAATAATCAATTTCCACTCGACATTTCGACTAGATGCTCTAGACTAGAGCATCTAGTCGAAATGTCGAGTGAATAAAAATTGATGAGAAGGTGATTTTAATCATATATATATAATCGCACCCCCATAGCTAGACACTCTAAATCTGTGGGCACCTGCAGTAGCAATAAGTGTTTTCATCAGTAGATTTCCTTCTTTGGTCCTATCCCAGACCAGTGCAGCTGCTAATAGAGCTGTGGTTTGTAGCTATAGCCACTCTAGAGTTAAGAGCTGTAAATTGTTATTGAAAACCACAACAAAGTAGGTGCGTAACTCAAGGTAACATAAACTGTGGGCGCCTAGAAAGTTAGTAGTTAATCTGATAATTTCTTTCTTTGGATCAAGCCTAGTATAATGCAGTAGTTATAGCTACAGGTGAGGTTTGTGCCTATAGCTTTCTCACAGCTACCTCAACCGCTCCATTGTTTATAGTGTATCACGCTTTAGTGTCTGTTTGAAGCTTCTAGAGCTCAACACAACCTTCAAGGTTTAGTTAGTGACATACTTTTGTGGTGCTCCTTCCCTTATAGAAACATGGACAGATGGAGTGTAGAAGCTTTACCTGAGCATAAGGAAGTTTCTTGATGAGATGGCACCAACTGCTAGCTAGCAATGAAGTCAATAAAAAAAATCTACTACAGTTATGGTTGATTTTGAACACGAATAATTTTCAATTTGTAGCTAGCTAGATTATCTTTCTAGATAGAGCTAAAGTATAGTATATAGTGAGGGAATTCATAAATGGCCTCCTAGACTCAATAAATAAATAAATAAACTACAGTTATGGTTGTTTTGAACACGAATAATTTTCAATTTGTAGCTAGCTAGATTATCTTTCTAGATAGAGCTAAAGTATATATAGTAGTGAGGGAATTCATAAATGGCATCTGAGACTTGGCTAGAACAGCCAAGTTTTGTCCACTGCCTCAGATTAATGCTAGTTTTTAATTCCAGATTTATTGTCCAGCCCTCATGCATGTGCGTCCCCTCTCTCTTCTCAAGTGTTATACATTAAGACTATTAAGATTGGTAACATTATTTTTGACACACACAGAGAAAGAGAGAGAGACACCTCTCCTCATTGGACAGTGCTGAATGAGGTGCAGTCATCATCATTTCCAGAATGTTAAAGCCGAACTGAGATTTCATGGGCAAATTATTGGGTCAGCACAGTGTGCACAGAGGCTTGCTTGTTATTTTGGGTGGATTCCCAATGTAATGAAAATGTATTCATTTAACCACAATCTAAAATCTAAATTTTTGTTAACACTATTTTCAGATTTCAGCACGTACAAAGCATATTCATAACTATGGCTTCCAGATTAAACCCACTGAGTATTGAACCATGTTAGCTTCTTTATAAGCATAGTTCGTTTTGTGCATAAGCAACCCAATACTCACTTGCCCAAGTAGCCGGTTGTTCCTCCAGCTAAGTTGATCCATTCTATTACATCCTCCTCTCCCATCCATTCTCTTCAATGTCTTCCTTAGATTCAGTGCAATCAGACATTGACATTATAATTATCATCATGGCTATCATCCCATCTCCTAATAATTAACCCTAATAAAAGCAAGTACATGATGATCTCTCGTAAACCCCTCGCATCCTCATGCGCTCCGCTGTATAGTAGTCCTCAATAGTTCCCTTGATCTCGTCACTTCATTTACATATTTAGGAGTTACTTTCACCTCTAACCTCTTCTGGAACATGAACATTAGCAAAGTACACACTAAATCAAGGAAAATAATAGGATTAATTTATCGCAACTTTTACCATCACGTATCCTCTTATATGCTAATTAAACTTTATGCAACTTTAGTTTTCCCTTATCTAAGTTACTGTTCCTCTGTGTGGTCACCTCCTCCCTCTTCTTGTAATTCAAAATCCTTAGAACACATTCAGCACTTTGCACTCAGACTCTGTACTCATCAATGGACTTCTGACTATGCATCCCTCCTCTTCACCCTTAAATTTCCTACGCTCTCAAATAGACGTGCTCAGGCCAAGCTCCTTCTAATTTACAAAATAATAAACAATTACATCCATTTTCTATTCCAATTAGCTCCTAATACACTCAAGTCTTCTCGCCAATACCACCCATCGAACGTTATAATCCCATTCTCCCACACTGCAGCCATGCAGTCTTCCTTCGTTCCCTCTGCCCCAGCTCTTTGGAACTCATTCCCAACCTCCATTAGATCCTCGTCCTCACTCTCTTCCTTCAAATGATTCTTCGCCTAAATTCAATCATTTTTTTCATTATCATGTATGTATGGCTCTAAATAGCTTTTGCTACTGATCTCATTTTTCACAAAAAAAAGTCCACATTATTTAAAGACCGTTCCCATTTGAAATGGTAAGCACGACATTTTCCGTCCAACTCCCAGTGAGTTCTCACCAATTAACCAAGATAGATACTAATTAGCATCATGTAAAAGCAGTTGAGTATAAAAAGCATCCCTCTAAATTTCTATGGTAGTCAGTTGCTAAAGATGAAGACGTTGTTCTATTCACCTGCCTTGCTGCACAGTGCACTTTTGCGGCTGAAACAGAATTCTATTACAACGTGCAGCGAGATTGGACAGGAATATGCACCATGGGCAATGAACAGTCCCCTATAAATATCACCACGGATGACATGCTCATAGACCCCTCTGTGCCAAATCTGCAGTTCAAGTAATGGGATGTAAGCTATCCCGGAATACACTGATCACAACGTGCAGTTAACTTCTGCTGCAACTACGGTCAACTAATTTGGGACTTGTGCAGCAGTTCCACATGCACTGTGGTTGAAAGACTGGGGAAGGATCAGAGAACAGAATTGACAGTAACCAAGCCGAGTTAGATATTCATTTTGTGCACTACAAGGGTGGTGAAACAGACACTACACAGACGGATTACATCACCGTGGTTGTGGTCTTAGGAGATGTGGCTGAAGATGCTGCTTTACCAGTCCATGGGCTGAACTAGATGTCACTCAGATCCAGTCCAACACTTCATCCGGCATTTCTGTTAGAGGAGTTGTCTTCGAACAACTGCTCCCAAAGGATAGGGACTATTATTAATTCCCAGGTTCTCTAACAACACCTCCATGCAGTAAAACTGTGCAGTGATTTGTGCTGAAAGAGAGAATCAGTGTTCCGAGCAACTTCTTGGAGCAATTGAGGGAGGTCAAGGAAAGTACTGTAGAGATTCCCGAGTTCAATTTCAGCGATGTTCAAGGCCTTGGAGATCAAGTGGTAAAGACAGCATCCCAAGCAATTAATAAGCCCTTCATACTCTCACATCCATTTTTTTTAAGTACTCAGGGAGTAAAACACTGTGTAGAACTGAACATGTAGCTTTATAAGAAATTAGAAGAGTTACAATACAATAAGGATACATAAGCAGATGTGATAATTTCTAGGTTTTATGTGTAGTTATTATTACTAATTGCATCATGCATTATGTATAAAAATTAAAAAAGACAGACTTCATTAATATTGGAGTGGGTGATTTATATTTTGTCACATTTCAAAGGGACATGAATGAGCCCTATTCAGTTCCCATGAATGCTTCTCTGTTTAACCCTTTCCCCCTGTCCCACTATGCATGTGATAACTCCTGGTAACCTTGGTTAAGTTGGTTATGATAAATGGGGTAAAGTTGGTATTTATTGGCAGACCTCCAAATACCAATATCTCAGGTATGAAAATAGATTTAAGAAATTGAATATTTTTATCACAACAAAACATTAGATGTCTCACATATTTTATAAGGCAGAATGTTACAATAACAAAGCAGATCAACAATATAAAACTGGAGTTAAAGAACTACTATAGAAATTACTTCAGCTAAAGCTCAGCAGTAGTTAGCCACATACTTGACAACTGCTACCCAACAAAGTTAGTCCACAATAATGACAAGTAACAAAATTATTCACAGCTTGATTTAAAAACTGTTAAAACTATGTAATCAAGAATTCTCAATGAACTCTCAGTTGACATAATAACATTACATTAATGATGAAGGCTAGAGAATCTAGTCGAAATGTCGAGAGAATACAATTTCAAGTTGATTTATTGAGAAGGTAATTGTAATAAACGAATTGCTTCATCTAACAATCGAGAAAACTTCTCATTCAAAGAAGTTTTGGTACGTTCCTGTAACCATAAACATATTAATGATTAAATCCATAACTACCTAGCTACTTAGCAAAGTTGAAGCCAAGCTTTCTCTTTCTTCACAGGGTTTGGACTATTTATAAAAGTTTTCGTGTATGGGATTTATATCACAGGAAATTTCTTTCTCCTCAAATCATGATCTAGGAAATCATGAGATATGCAGTTGTGAGACTGTGAACACTTTGGGAAAATATTTTCTCACTAAAAATCAGAGACATGGAATATCTGCACTGGGCAATGACAACAGTGGTAACTTGATGCCTAACCAATAAAAAGGCTGGTCAACATTAAAATGCTGGTGAGTTATAGAGCTTATGCGTCCTGCTTTGCAATGAAACTCAAACATAATATGCACTTCACCTTCTTTAAATATATTACACTCACAGCTACAGCCTTAAAAACCGATGAGGCAAGGAAGATTAGAGACATTCTACCTAGAAGAATAACTATGTACAAAATTTTGCTGGATCTGGTGTGAGTTGTATCAACACATACAGAGGTGTGTATCCTAGGGAAATGTACGGTAATGCTAGGCAGACTCACTGGCCACTCTCATTTGCATGCTCTTGTCTTATGAGTAAAATCATTTACCAAATTCTCTATGCTATGAATTGGCAAAGTGCTTTGCTTGCAAGACATTTGATGTATCAGCAAACTTCAAGAATATGCTTGTGGTCTCAAAATACCAAAAGAGCTGGTCCAAGTCCTTGCTTATCAATGTGACCTGTTTCTGTTTGTGGTTTTAATCATGGCATAGATGCTCCAATTGCTCATGCCATTGTATTGACTTGTCCACAGTTAGTGAGCTCCTCAAAGAGCTGAAGGGGGGTGGGTGAGATGACATTGTGGTGTAGTTCTATTATATTATGGTAAGGAAGTGTACAAGCAGAGGCCCAGGTGGTAATTAAGTGTACAATATGCCAACTCCTTTGGAGTAGCTACTGGTGATAATAGCTCATGGGTATGTGCTAACTACTTTTCTACACCAGTTTTCCTATCACCTGCACTTGAGATAGTGGTAATTATCGGGCTTTGAGTGTGTCGGTAAGTGCAATAATATGTGCCTGGTTTTGGCTGACAACTGTTTTTTAGCTGTTCTAACAATGCTTGTGACTGTCATAAGTCCATCCTTTTGCTTTGATAGGTTTGATTCAAATCACCTCCCAGATCACCAACCAGGTTGTGCACAGCTTCAGATAAGAGCAGCTCCTTTTTGGCATCTGTTCTGGCTT
>JAQNBH010000018.1:30426573-30485729 GCA_028752905.1 Cladorhizidae sp. MBARI D1340-BT2
TTCCCACTCTGCTCCTCTCTAGATCTCGGTTTCCCACTGCCTCTCTAGATCTCAGGTTTCCCACTCTGCTCCTCTCTAGATCTCAGGTTTCCCACTCTGCTCCTCTCTAGATCTCAGGTTTCCCACTCTGCTCCTCTCTAGATCTCAGGTTTCCCACTCTGCTCCTCTCTAGATCTCAGGTTTCCCACTCTGCTCCTCTCTAGATCTCAGGTTTCCCACTCTGCTCCTCTCTAGATCTCAGGTTTCCCACTCTGCCCCTCTCTAGATCTCAGTTTCCCACTCTGCTCCTCTCTAGATCTCAGGTTTCCCACTCTGCTCCTCTCTAGATCTCAGGTTTCCCACTCTGCTCCTCTCTAGATCTCAGGTTTCCCACTCTGCTCCTCTCTAGATCTCAGGTTTCCCACTCTGCTCCTCTCTAGATCTCAGGTTTCCCACTCTGCTCCTCTCTAGATCTCAGGTTTCCCACTCTGCTCCTCTCTAGATCTCAGGTTTCCCACTCTGCTCCTCTCTAGATCTCAGGTTTCCCACTCTGCTCCTCTCTAGATCTCAGGTTCCCACTCTGCTCCTCTCTAGATCTCAGGTTTCCCACTCTGCCTCCTCTCTAGATCTCAGGTTTCCCACTCTGCTCCTCTCTAGATCTCAGGTTTCCCACTCTGCTCCTCTCTAGATCTCAGGTTCCCACTCTGCCCTCTAGATCTCAGGTTTCCCACTCTGCTCCTCTCTAGATCTCAGGTTTCCCACTCTGCTCCTCTCTAGATCTCAGGTTTCCCACTCTGCTCCTCTCTAGATCTCAGGTTTCCCACTCTGCTCCTCTCTAGATCTCAGGTTTCCCACTCTGCTCCTCTCTAGATCTCAGGTTTCCCACTCTGCTCCTCTCTAGATCTCAGGTTTCCCACTCTGCCCCTCTCTAGATCTCAGGTTTCCCACTCTGCTCCTCTCTAGATCTCAGGTTCCCACTCTGCTCCTCTCTAGATCTCAGGCTTCCCACTCTGCTCCTATCTAGATCTCAGGTTTCCCACTCTGCTCCTCTCTAGATCTCAGGTTTCCCACTCTGCTCCTCTCTAGATCTCAGGTTTCCCACTCTGCTCCTCTCTAGATCTCAGGTTTCCCACTCTGCTCCTCTCTAGATCTCAGGTTTCCCACTCTGCCCCTCTCTAGATCTCAGGTTTCCCACTCTGCTCCTCTCTAGATCTCAGGCTTCCCACTCTGCTCCTCTCTAGATCTCAGGTTTCCCACTCTGCTCCTCTCTAGATCTCAGGTTTCCCACTCTGCTCCTCTCTAGATCCTCTCTAGATCTCAGGGTTTCCTATGTTCAGTTCCTCTCTCAATGTTTCCAGCTAGACTCATCTCTAGACTTGCAGCAACATCGGTTGCAGTGGCTCCTTGGTCACCATAAGCTTCCACCTCTACCCCAACAGAAAGCTACACTCCACTCTCACCATGATTCTCCTCAAAGCCAATACGTAAGCCACAAGCTTTGGGATGTAGTAGATTATATTACAAATCTCATTAAATACTTCCTATATAGTGCATTAGCCATTGCTCCTTCAACAACACCACTACTAGGGTAGCTTAAGCTCCAAAATATAACTACCCACCACATACATCAACACAAAATATTTCTTCATGGAAATGACCTCACCCTAAACACACTTTGATGTCATGTCAACCAACATCAATCAAACTATTTCGTCTTCCATGTGCCTGTGGATAATTTCTGGCTTCTCCTTTATTAACCACCTGCTTTTATTAAAAGCACGTGCCTTCATTAAAAGCACGTGCCTTCATTAAAAGCACGTGCCTTCATTAAGAGAGGCAACAATAGTAGTGTAGTACAATAGTGTAGTTGGTTCCAATCTCATCACATCATAAATGTATTCATAACCATTTCCCTCTTCCTACTCAAGGGTAGGTGCCACTCCCACACGTAGGCATGGTGATGTTCGTGTACGAGGCTCGCCTGGTTGTGTTCTGTGACAGTTAGATTGACCACACCGTTCCTTCTAGCTAGCCTGAAACTTAGACCCTTTACCATAAAAATTGATTTAGTTAATCGACAACAAAGAATGCTATGAATACAATTATAACCACACCTGCCACAGAAAGTGAGGATGGGGTAAGAGGTGATGATGACGATCACCAGGACTCCCCTGGACACGTCCACGAGTATATCACGAGGACAATAGTTCATCAGAATGTCCGAGGCAATGCAGATGTCACGGCCATGGAAGGTGAGGTATCCAAACACGCCAGTGGTTGTGTAGACGCAGAAGCAGATGAAGATTGATGGAACAACAATAATGGTGAAGGACTTGATGTTCCTGCTCTTTAGGTCCATGTAGATGGGGACAGAAGAGACATGGCACTAGAGAGAGAGGTAGAGGAAGGAAGAGGGAGAGGAAGGAAGGATGTAAGAGACATGGCACTAGAGAGAGAGTTAGAGAAAGGAAGAGGAAGAGGAAGGAAGGATGTAAGAGACATGGCACTAGAGAGAGAGAGGTAGAGGAAGGAAGAGTGAGAGGAAGGAAGGATGTAAGAGACATGGCACTAGAGAAAGAGAGGTAGAGGAAGGAAGAGTGAGAGGAAGGAAGGAAGGATGTAAGAGACATGGCACTAGAGAGAGAAAGGAAGAGAGAGAGGAAGGAAGGATGTACCTTTAAAATTAAAATAACGCATGAAAACAGAAATCCACGTGTTAATTTTCTTACTATGTAACAATTTGTAAAGGCTGCAACAGAATGTGATGCCACTGCATCGAACACACAAAACCTCTTAAATTAAAAAAAAAAAATTTTATTTAAAAAAAGGTAAGTTTATCCTTGCATCCAGTTCCAGACACACAAGGGAAGCCGCTGTGATGATTCGCTGGTGTTGTAATTCCAGTGTTGCATTTCCTGCAATGCCAAAGTTCACAGGTGGTGCAGTTCTGCAGCAATTCCTTTATTTGGCAGGAGGTGTAATTCCCTCTGTGGATTGCGGGATTACACCGCCTGCCAAATAAGAAACTGCAACCAGAACCACATCAGTGTTGTGCTCGCCATCAACATAGATAGCAAGGCTTCTCTTCATCCGGGCACAGGATAGCAAAGCTTCCCCTCATCCGGGCACAGGATAGCGAAGCTTCCCCTCATCCGGGCACAGGATAGCGAAGCTCTCCCTCATCCGGGCACAGGATAGCGAAGCTTCCCCTCATCCGGGCACAGGATAGCGAAGCTTCCCCTCATCCGGGCACAGGATAGCGAAGCTTCCCCTCATCCGGGCACAGGATAGCGAAGCTCTCCCTCATCCGGGCACAGGATAGCGAAGCTTCCCCTCATCCGGGCACAGGATAGCGAAGCTCTCCCTCATCCGGGCACAGGATAGCGAAGCTTCCCCTCATCCGGGCACAGGATAGCGAAGCTCCCCCTCATCCGGGCACAGGATAGCGAAGCTTCCCCTCATCCGGGCACAGGATAGCGAAGCTCCCCCTCATCCGGGCACAGGATAGCGAAGCTCCCCCTCATCCGGGCACAGGATAGCGAAGCTTCCCCTCATCCGGGCACAGGATAGCGAAGCTCCCCCTCATCCGGACACAGGATAGCGAAGCTCCCCCTCATCAGGGCACAGGACAGCGAAGCTTCCCCACACAACCTAGAATCTCAAATGCCCGTGCACACATGTATGCACACATGTAAGCACATGTACGCACACATGTAAAAGGTGTGGTCAAATACAACAGAGCATTATGATTTTTTTGTATTTCATCACACAATAAAAAATTTTAAAAAGCACACGTGAGATCACGTGCTCGTGGGCATTGGCACGACGTTCCAGTGAAGTTTGAAAATGCTGACTAGACAAAGTGCTCTGTGTAATTTGACCACACTCTCTGTATCCACTCCCAGCACATTAGAGAATCTGACCAATGAGAGGACCCACAACCAGGCATTCTCTCTACTGGGGCGTTCCCCAGAACGAAAGTTAAATAAGGAGAGAGCTGGATTTGAAATGTGTAGACTAAAGCAAGAAAAAAATTAATGACTGTCAACTCTGGTCAAGCTAAATAAATGTACACACACGGGTTCTTCTAGCAAGGCGACTTAATCTTGCAAGCCAAGCGACTAATCTTGCAAGCAAGGTGACTTAATCTTGCAAGCATGGTGACTTAATCTTGCAAGCATGGTGACTTAATCTTGCGAGCAAGTTGACTTAATCTTACGAGCAAAGTGACTTAATCTTGTGAGCAAAGTGACTTAATCTTAGCAAGCAAGGTGACTTAATCTTTGCAAGGTGACTAATCTTGCAAGCAAGGTGTCTTAATCTTGCGAGCAAGGTGACTTAATCTTGCAAACAAGGTACTTGATCTTGCGAGCAAGGTGTCTTAATCTTGCGAGCAAGGTGACTTAATCTTGCAAACAAGGTACTTGATCTTGCGAGCAAGGTGACTTAATCTTGCAAGCAAGGTGACTTAATCTTGCAAGCAAGGTGACTTAATCTTGCAAGCATGGTGACTTAATCTTTGCAAGCAAGGTGACTTAATCTTGCGAGCCAGGTGACTTAATCTTGCAAGCAAGGTGACTTAATCTTTGCAAGCAAGGTGACTTAATCTTTGCAAGCAAGGTGACTTAATCTTGCGAGCCAGGTGACTTAATCTTGCAAGCAAGGTGACTTAATCTTTGCAAGCAAGGTGACTAATCTTGCAAGCAAGGTGGCTTAATCTTGTGAGCAAGGTGACTTAATCTTGTGAGCAAGGTGACTTAATCTTGCAAACAAGGTACTTAATCTTGCGAGCAAGGTGACTTAATCTTGCGAGCAAAGTGACTTAATCTTGCAAGCAAGGTGACTTAATCTTGCAAGCAAAGTGACTTAATCTTGCAAGCAAGGTGACTTAATCTTGCAAGCAAGGTGTCTTAATCTTGCGAGCAAGGTGTCTTAATCTTGCGAGCCAGGTGACTTAATCTTGCAAGCAAGGTGGCTTAATCTTGCAAGCAAGGTGGCTTAATCTTGCGAGCAAGGTGACTTAATCTTGCAAGCAAGGTGACTTAATCTTGCAAGCAAGGTGACTTAATCTTGCGAGCAAGGTGACTTAATCTTACGAGCAAGGTGTCTTAATCTTGCGAGCCAGGTGACTTAATCTTGCAAGCAAGGTGGCTTAATCTTATGAGCAAAGTGACTTAATCTTTGCAAGCAAGGTGACTTAATCTTGCAAACAAGGTACTTAATCTTGCAAGCAAGGTGATTTAATCTTGCGAGCAAAGTGACTTAATCTTGCAAGCAAGGTGACTTAATCTTATGAGCAAAGTGACTTAATCTTTGCAAGCAAGGTGACTTAATCTTGCGAGCAAGGTGTCTTAATCTTGCGAGCAAAGTGACTAAATCTTGCAGGCAAGGTGACTTAATCTTGTGAGCAAAGTGACTAAATCGTGACTTAATCTTCCGAGCAAGGTGTTAATCTTGTGAGCTAGACTAAGCAAGAGCCAGCGATGTGGCTTCTCAAGTAAATGTTGCAACTGACTTGACTCCTTGTAATAATATGCTCATCTACAAAACTTCATGGAAAAAATCCCATGGGAACAATTTTTGCTGACTGGTATCCTTGAGCATCTTTATGAGCAGATGTAGAATTGTCAGGTATGTCAGCCATTGATACATCATGCCATTTTACCTTAATCAAGAAATTAAGAAGGCACAGAATGCATTGGCACTTGAGTCCCTACGAGTGGACCATATGCAACATGGACCCTTGAAGACGAACTTTAGACCCTTTTTAGTTTCTACGTCCCTTGTGCTGTCAGTCTATAAACGTAGTACAGGACTCAAGAGATGCTTAAAGTGTTTATGGAGTCAAGATCGACTGAAACCACCATTTAGACAGCCGGTATTTAACAAGCTCATGCTAGTTTGAGCATCTCAACATTCCTGACGAAGGCTAGAGCATCTAGTCGAAACTTTGAGAGAGTAAAAAAATTCAAGTTAATTGTTGAGAAGGTCATTGAAAGCTACTGCCGCTATGAGTTTTAGCCAAGGAGTATGCGAGTCGATTTTGAAGGGTTTGTCTTCAGCCATTAAAAAGTGTGTCAACTACTGCACCCCCGAATACAAGTATTTCTTCTATCCCTACTCGGATATATCACTGCATACTGCACCCCCGAATACGAGTATTTCTTCTATCCCTACTCGGATATATCACTGCATACTGCACCCCCGAATACGAGTATTTCTTCTATCCCTACTCGGATATATCACTGCATATTGCACCCCCAATACGAGTATTTATTCTATCCCTACTCAAATATATCACTGCATACTGCACCCCCAAATACGAGTATCTATTCTATTCCTACTCAGAAATATCACTGCATACTGCACCCCCGAATACGAGTATTTCTTCTACCCCTACTCAGATATATCACTGCATACTGCACCCCCGAATACGAGTATTTCTTCTATCCCTACTCAGATATACCACTGCATACTGCACCCCCGAATACAAGTATTTATTCTATCCCTACTCAGATATATCACTGCATACTGCACCCCCGAATACGAGTATTTATTCTATCCCTACTCAGATATATCACTGCATACTGCACCCCCGAATACGAGTATCTATTCTATCACTACTCAGATATATCACTGCATACTGCACCCCCGAATACGAGTATCTATTCTAACCCTACTCAGATATATCACTGCATACTGCACCCCCGAATACGAGTATCTATTCTATCCCTACTCAGATATATCACTGCATACTGCACCCCCGAATACGAGTATCTATTCTAACCCTACTCAGATATATCACTGCATACTGCACCCCCGAATACGAGTATCTATTCTAACCCTACTCAGATATATCGCTGCATACTGCACCCCCGAATACGAGTATATATTCTATCCCTACTCAGATATATCACTGCAGTATGTGCAGCATTAGATATTCTCCCATATTCCACTCTGCTTGTTTTAACGCTCCACTGTGCATGCGCGAGGTCATTGGTACTGCTTTCCAAGAATCATGGCAACATTTTACAAAAAGCAGATGCAGTTATTTTGACGAAGAAGCAATTGGTATCTAACAAGCCTCATGCAAGTCTTAGCATCGCACCATTCCTGACGAAGGCTAGAGCATCTAGTCAAAATGTTGAGAGAGTAAAATTCAAGTTGATTGTTGAGGTCATTGTAAGCAAGTAATTTATTGACAGCAACAAAAGGCGCTAGAAGCCGCCTTAATACTGACCGTTACATGAAGTATAGTAATGATTGTGAGTACGCATTTCCTCGAATGCGGGTTCAAATAGTTTCAGAACGAGGAGCGAATACTATTCGAGGGGGTACGCAACCAATCCCAAACCAAGGCAGGCTAGCCTCGACTAGGCATCTGCAGGGTTATTTAGCCCCGCACAACGGCTCCTCCCAGTCATTGCTGTGGTTGAGCTAACAAATGCCAGCACAAAGAAATTGAAAATAGTGAGTGGGGGGAAAAAGGGTCAAGGACCGGAACAAAGTTTGCCAGTCCTCAGTCATCAAACAGCATTTCACTAGTTTCTAGTTCTTCGTCGTCGTCGAGGAGAATGAGTCCTAGCATCCTGACGTTCTCGACTCTCCACCTTGGAAGTGGCTCAGCAATTTGTGGTGCGGATCCACTCCCTGTTTTACGAAGTGAATTTCTCTATTTTCGCTGCCATCCTCCTGCCATTCTGGACTTCCGAGCTTGGAATTTAGACATATCTGTGCATGTGCGAGATGAGAGCATGCTGCGAAAATAATTCAAGGATGAACACGATTTGTTGGGACCTCGTAATGGGGTAAAATGCTATTCGAGGGCAAACACCATTGGAGGGTAAATTCCAATGGAGGAAATAACGCCATATCAAGTATATAATATCACACTCGTTGTGGAATAGGGCAAGTCATTTCACTTGCACGCTGTATTTTCCGTTGCCTTTGGCTCGTGAAAATGTGGGCGCGTGCTTGCGAAATAACTCACCGCATTCCACTCTGATCGACTAGTTTAATTACGATGAATATATTTAAAGTAAATACACAACATTTCACCCTCCTGATCAGATGCATGGGTGGGCGTGGCTGGCATCGACCATAAAACTTGACACCACTTGTCCCATGAGACCCACACCTGCCCCTTCATTCACATGATCATTTACAAAGAAGTCAGCAAGTTAGAGCTAGCTCTGGGAGAGAATTTGCAGGTGTTTTCTACGTCCAGCTGCTGCCTGTGCCTTAGCTGGTGTCGTTCTTCATCCCTTCCCAACTCCCTCAACTTCAGTGCCATCCAGGCCAGACACATACCTGGAGTGAGGTAGCACTCCTTATATGGGCTTGACCCCTATTTTAAAGTGGCAAAAACAAAAGTTCATAACTAAAAACTCAGCTTCTTAGAATCATAAACGGTGTCTTCAGCTGATTGTGACCCACAAGACACTCACTTCCAGTGTGCCTTGAATCCTTCACTAAGGTAGTGAACCAGCAGACCTAAACACTTCCAGCATGCCTTGAATTCTTCATTAAGTTAGTAAACCAGCAGACCTAAACACTTCCAGCATGCCTTGAATCCTTCACTAAGGTAGTAAACCAGCAGACCTAAACACTTCCAGTGTGCCTTGAATCCTTCACTAAGGTAGTGAACCAGCAGACCTAAACACTTCCAGCATGCCTTGAATTCTTCACTAAGTTAGTAAACCAGCAGATCTAAACACTTCCAGTGTGCCTTGAATCCTTCACTAAGTTAGTAAACCAGCAGATCTAAACACTTCCAGTGGGCCTTGAATCCTTCACTAAGGTAGTAAACCAGCAGAGCTAAACACTTCCAGCATGCCTTGAGTCCTTCACTAAGGTAGTAAACCAGCAGACCTAAACACTTCCAGCATGCCTTGAATCCTTCACTAAGGTAGTAAACCAGCAGACCTAAACACTTCCAGCATGCCTTGAATCCTTCACTAAGGTAGTAAACCAGCACACCTAAACACTTCCAGCATGCCTTGAATCCTTCACTAAGGTAGTAAACCAGCAGACCTAAACACTTCCAGTGTGACTTGAATCCTTCACTAAGGTAGTGAACCAGCAGACCTAAACACTTCCAGTGTGCCTTGAATCCTTCACTAAGGTAGTAAACCAGCACACCTAAACACTTCCAGCATGCCTTGAATCCTTCACTAAGGTAGTAAACCAGCAGACCTAAACACTTCCAGTGTGCCTTGAATCCTTCACTAAGGTAGTAAACCAGCAGACCTAAACACTTCCAGTGTGACTTGAATCCTTCACTAAGGTAGTAAACCAGCAGACCTAAACACTTCCAGTGTGCCTTGAATCCTTCACTAAGGTAGTAAACCAGCATACCTAAACACTTCCAGCGTGCCTTGAATCCTTCACTAAGGTAGTAAACCAGCAAACCTAAACACTTCCAGCATGCCTTGAATCCTTCACTAAGGTAGTAAACCAGCAGACCTAAACACTTCCAGTGTGCCCTGCAGACCTAAACACTTCCAGTGCACCTTGAATCCTTCATAAAGTTAGTAAACTGGCATCCACCAAATCTACTTTTCCCTCACGCGTAACTTGCATGGTGTCGGTTTGACATTCTCTACCACAGAAGAAACAGTGCAATGCACTGCTTTGGCTAATCTGCTTCTCACCTCAGCACTAATTTTTTTTTTAACAGCCGAAAATCGGTAACTGTCATCAGTGTCATAAGCACGCTTAAGGGACCTCTTTTCTGTGCTTGAATGTTCTACACATTCACTGATATACTAACTGTTTTAAGTTTCAGCTCATTACATGTATTACCAACCATTCTTGAGTTGTGATACTTTTTTATGCTGCCTTTGAACATATTTCTAACTCGGTTAATTCTTGTCCTTTGTACACATTAAAAAATATATATCACCAGAAAACCCTTCATCGTTTTTGAAGGATGAGTTTTTCAATATGAGAGTCCAGTATGTGTGCTCACCTCACTTGCCAGCCATGAAGCTACCATGCGATAGAGTCCAGTCTGTGTGCTCACCTCACCTGCCAGCCATGAAGATACCATGCCAGTCTGTGTGCTCACCTCACCTGCCAGCAATGAAGCTACCATGCGATAGAGTCCAGTCTGTGTGCTCACCTCACCTGCCAGCAATGAAGATACCATGCGATAGAGTCCAGTCTGTGTGCTCACCTCACCTGCCAGCCATGAAGATACCATGCGATAGAGTCCAGTCTGTGTGCTCACCTTACCTGCCAGCAATGAAGATACCATGCGATAGAGTCCAGTCTGTGTGCTCTCCTCACCTGCCAGCCATGAAGATACCATGCGATAGAGTCCAGTCTGTGTGCTCACCTTACCTGCCAGCAATGAAGATACCATGCGATAGAGTCCAGTCTGTGTGCTCACCTCACCTGCCAGCCATGAAGATACCATGCGATAGAGTCCAGTCTGTGTGCTCACCTCACCTGCCAGCAATGAAGATACCATGCGATAGAGTCCAGTCTGTGTGCTCACCTTACCTGCCAGCAATGAAGATACCATGCGATAGAGTCCAGTCTGTGTGCTCTCCTCACCTGCCAGCCATGAAGATACCATGCGATAGAGTCCAGTCTGTGTGCTCTCCTCACCTGCCAGCCATGAAGATACCATGCGATAGAGTCCAGTCTGTGTGCTCTCCTCACCTGCCAGCCATGAAGATACCATGCGATAGAGTCCAGTCTGTGTGCTCACCTTACCTGCCAGCAATGAAGATACCATGCGATAGAGTCCAGTCTGTGTGCTCACCTCACCTGCCAGCAATGAAGATACCATGCGATAGAGTCCAGTCTGTGTGCTCACCTTACCTGCCAGCAATGAAGATACCATGCGATAGAGTCCAGTCTGTGTGCTCTCCTCACCTGCCAGCAATGAAGATACCATGCGATAGAGTCCAGTCTGTGTGCTCACCTCACCTGCCAGCCATGAAGATACCATGCGATAGAGTCCAGTCTGTGTGCTCACCTCACCTGCCAGCCATGAAGATACCATGCGATAGAGTCCAGTCTGTGTGCTCACCTCACCTGCCAGCAATGAAGATACCATGCGATAGAGTCCAGTCTGTGTGCTCTCCTCACCTGCCAGCAATGAAGATACCATGCGATAGAGTCCAGTCTGTGTGCTCACCTCACCTGCCAGCAATGAAGATACCATGCGATAGAGTCCAGTCTGTGTGCTCTCCTCACCTGCCAGCCATGAAGATACCATGCGATAGAGTCCAGTCTGTGTGCTCTCCTCACCTGCCAGCAATGAAGATACCATGCGATAGAGTCCAGTCTGTGTGCTCACCTTACCTGCCAGCAATGAAGATACCATGCGATAGAGTCCAGTCTGTGTGCTCTCCTCACCTGCCAGCAATGAAGATACCATGCGATAGAGTCCAGTCTGTGTGCTCTCCTCACCTGCCAGCCATGAAGATACCATGCGATAGAGTCCAGTCTGTGTGCTCACCTCACCTGCCAGCCATGAAGATACCATGCGATAGAGTCCAGTCTGTGTGCTCACCTCACCTGCCAGCAATGAAGATGGGCGACTATTAGAGTCTTGGTTGTTGTTTTACGTAGCAAGCATTCACAACTTGTACTGTGGGAACTCTGATAGCGCACACCATAAATGGCAAGTGCTGATAATCCATGGTTTGTAAGTTGTTTTTAATATATATTTTTGATGACCTCAGAGCTACTGCTGTAATAAGCCAAAGTTGATAGCAATACCACCCACTATGCAAAGTTGGAAAGCCTGCAGCTATCTTTTGAGACCAAAATTACTGGGGGGAAATGGATAATAAAAACCGCACCACAAGTCCACTCCTTCAACAACACCAGGTACTACTTGTGATGCATGTGTGCCTAAGTTTATGGACCCTTTACCTATTAATATTTATTATTTTTGTTTGGAGTTCATTGTAGATCGTTGTCTTCATTGGCAAAATTCGTGTTTCATTTTCATTGACTGGTCAATTTAATTTTTTTATTATTATTTTTTTGTCTGATGTACATATACATACATACATACATACACAACACATGCATGCATGCATACTTTAGTGACCGGATTTGCAAAAAACAGTCTAAACATGGTGGAACAATTATTGAGATATAGCTTCTTTTTTTTTGAAAAACATGACGATTTTTTCCCTATTGCATTGCACCAATTGCACCAATTGCACCAACGGCTAAAACTATCCTTCATGTACTGTATAAAGCTGTGGCAGAGGTAAGCTCAGGCACTAGTTGTGGAGAACAACATAAGCTTTTACAGTAAGCTAGGTCAATGCACTACCTGAATCGAGGATGGAGCGTTGTTATGCATGCTTTGAGCGCACACGTTATACATGCCTCCTGCTGTCTTTCAAGTTGGCCTTGAGTTATGGAGATGACTCGTGTGGAAGAAATAGCTAGTGCTCTTAATAGATGGGCCAGGGAAGGCCTCGAAATGGTGAGGGGCTCCCAACGGTTACTTACTCGAGCAAGGTTAATAGACCACGGCTTCACCTCAGAAGTATAAGGCTTCACACCGCCCCCAACCTAGCAACGCCCCCAACCTAGCAACGCATTTGAAATGCAATTACTCCAATAATCAATTTCTGAGTGTTTGTTGGACGGCAACCGTTTCATGTGATAGCTCACAGGCAACACACTCCAACAGGTTCACACTTTCAGGACGAGGTCTTGAGGCACACAGGTGTTAATATAATAACAATAAAAAAATTAGACTGGTTTTTCCAAATTTGGTCACATGTACATGTGACATTATTCCAAAGCATGCTCACCACAAATTAACAAACCAACATTCAACACCCATGTGAACACATGTTGCACCCACACCCATGGGACATGTTCCATCCACACCCATGTGAACACATGTTCCACCCACATCCATGTGAACACATGTTCCACCACACTCATGTGAACACATGTTCCATCCACACCCATGAGGACATGTTCCACCCACACCCATGAGGATATGTTCCATCCACACCCATGTGAACACATGTTCCACCCACACCCATGAGGACATGTTCCACCCACACCCATGAGGATATGTTCCATCCACACCCATGTGAACATATGTTCCACCCACACCCATGAGGACATGTTCCACCCACACCCATGTGAACACATGTTCCATCCACACCCATGTGAACACATGTTCCATCCACACCCATGTGAACACATGTTCCACCCACATCCATGTGAACACATGTACCACCCACACTCATGTGAACACATGTTCCATCCACACCCATGTGAATACATGTTCCACCCACATCCATGTGAACACATGTTCCACCCACACCCATGTGAACACATGTTCCATCCACACCCATGTGAATACATGTTCCACCCACATCCATGTGAACACATGTTCCACCCACACCCATGTGAACACATGTTCCACCCACACCAATGTAAACACATGTTCCACCCACACCCATGTAAAGACATGTCCCACCAGTAGAGGACAAAAAACACATGCTGGTTGCATTTATTTTGAATGCACGCACGCACACGCAGGACAGATCATCTTTGTTTTGCAGCTCCCGTTCTACCAGCTTAACTTGTCGAAAAGCTGTCATGAAGCCCACGATGAAAGAAGTAAGAAGATTCTGTATTTGATTGTGTTGGGTCAGGACTTCTTTTCAGCTAGTACAAAGCTGGGATTTCACAGGTTTGTAAGTCATAGTTTCTGTACCAGCTAGCATTGGCAAGTCCTATTTCTAAGCAAGTGCCACAAGAAAGAGTTAGCAAACCTTAGATAGCTTTAGTCAGCCTTTGTGTGCAAGCCTTTCCCTTAGGTCTAGTCAAGTAAGGTGCTCTAAATCTATAAAGTGTCAGCAATTGAACTTTATCCAATAGTTTGTGTATCAGCATTCTCTAACTTGTCATTGCAGCATACAGTTTGTATTGTCTCAGTTAACAGATAGTTGGAGAGGAAAAAAAAATAGATGCCCATTTTCGTAAGGTTATTCGAACATGTTAATTGGCAACAAACAAAAAAGTATGTGTGGGATCCTGGTGATGACACCTCGGCCACCAATTAACCCTTCCAAGGTCTCCGTAAACATGCGTCCAAATTTTCCAGCTGTCTAGCCCGCATTCCGCCATTGTGTTGACAGATTCTTATTTGGAGAAAAGTGGTCGTGCATACAAAGTGAATAACTTTATTGGACAATGTGATTGTGTGTTTGTTTCTCTCCAGCAAATTTGAGAATGGAATGTTCTTCGTTGGAGAAGGACCAGAGGGAGCTATGTAACCCATTGTGTGCCACTTCCGGAGAGCAGGTTGGCTCATCTCCCCCCAGTGCCGCAGCCTTCTCCAGTGCCTCCTCAAGGTTCAACATGAAGTTGGCACATCCCAGTGCCACACCTACCTCAGTGCCACCCACCCCCCCAGTGCCACACCTACCTCAGTGCCACCCCCCCCCCCCCCCAGTGCTCCACCTACCTCAGTGCCACCCCAGTGCTCCACCTACCTCAGTGCCACACCCCTAGTGCTCCACCTTCCTCAGTGCCACACCCCCAGTGCTCCACCTACCCCAGTGCCACACACCCTAGTGTTCCACCTACCCCAGTGCCACACCCCCTAGTGTTCCACCTACCCCAGTGCTAGACACCCCAGTGCTCCACCTACCTCAGTGCCACACCTCCCAGTGCTCCACCTACCTCAGTGCCACACCCCCTAGTGCTCCACCTACCTCAGTGCCAGACACCCCAGTGCTCCACCTACCTCAGTGCCACACCCCCAGTGCTCCACCTACCTCAGTGCCACACCCCCAGTGCTCCACCTACCAGTGCCAGACACCCCAGTGCTCCACCTACCTCAGTGCCACCCCCCCAGTGCTCCACCTACCTCAGTGCTATACCCCCAGTGCTCCACCTACCTCAGTGCCACACCCCTCCAGTGCTCCACCTACCTCAGTGCCACACCCCCCAGTGCTCCACCTACCTCAGTGCCACCCCCCCTAATGCTCCACCTACCTCAGTGCCAGACACCCCAATGCCACACCTACCTCAGTGCCACACCCCCAGTGCTCCACCTACCTCAGTGCCACACCCCCAGTGCTCCACCTACCTCAGTGCCACACCCCCAGTGCTCCACCTACCTCAGTGCTATACCCCCAGTGCTCCACCTACCTCAGTGCCACCCCCCCAGTGCTCCACCTACCTCAGTGCCAGACACCCCAGTGCTCCACCTACCTCAGTGCCACACCCCCAGTGCTCCACCTACCTCAGTGCCACACCCCCTAGTGCTCCACCTACCTCAGTGCCAGACACCCCAGTGCCACACCTACCTCAGTACCACCACCCCAGTGCTCCACCTACCTCAGTGCCACACCCCCAGTGCTCCACCTACCTCAGTGCCACACCCCCAGTGCTCCACCTACCTCAGTGCTATACCCCCAGTGCTCCACCTACCTCAGTGCCACACACACCCAGTGCTCCGCCTACCTCAGTGCCACACCCCCTAGTGCTCCACCTACCTCAGTGCCACCCCCAGTGCCACACCTACCTCAGTGCCAGACACCCCAGTGCTCCACCTACCTCAGTGCCATACACCCCAGTGCTCCACCTACCTCAGTGCCACACACCCCAGTGCTCCACCTACCTCAGTGCCACACACCCCAGTGCTCCACCTACCTCAGTGCCAGACACCCCAGTGCTCCACCTACCTCAATGCCACACACCCAGTGCCACACCTACCTCAGTGCCAGACCAACTCCTTTCAGACTGGTTAATTGTGGATTTGAAGGCGGTCACTCAAAAGTGGGACTACATGTACTACAATATTTTTTAATAGTTCTTAACTATTTCCCCAATTCAGTAGAAATGTTTTAAAAAACAACGAACAATAATCAAAACAACATTACATTGATTATTAATATTTTTTTAATACAACCCTGTAATTAATTAAAATAACCTTGTAATTAAATAGTTGGTCCAGACAGCAAATGACATAAAAGAGAGCAGCACTTACAAATATATATATATATATATATATAATAATATACAAATATATATATATATAATATATATATATATATAATACATATATATATATATAATATATATATTATAGTAAAGAACTTGTAAAATCTTCACTTAGTCTCAGAGACATCCTTCTTCCCACCACCTGAAACACAGAGACTTCCTTCTTCCCACCTGAAACAGTGTAGTCTAGTGCTAGTCTCCTGTTCTGTGCTCCAGCCGAGCGGCGTCCTATTGAGGTGCAGTGCAGTCGAGCATCTGTCTCCTACCTGAAGCACTTTCTGTTCGCTGCCATTTGTTTCCGTTGCGTCAGGCTTTTAGGTTCAGCATGCATTGTTTAACCTTGTATGCATGACAACCTCACATGCTCCACTCACATCCATGTGAACACATGTCCCACCTACACCCATGTGAACACATGTCCTACCTACACCCATATAAACACATGTTCCACCCACACTCATTTAAACATGTTCATCCCACACCCATGTGAACATATGTTCCACCCACACCCATATAAACAGATGTGTTCCATCCACACCCATGTAAACACATGTTCCACTCATACCCATGTAAAAACATGTATCACCCACACCCATGTAAAAACATGTATCACCCACACCCATGTAAACACATGTTCCACCCACACCCATGTAAACACATGTTCCACCCACACCCATGTAAACACATGTATCACCCACACCTATGTGACATATTTACCTGATACCCAAAGCAAATGAAGGGCACAGCAATCATTGTATCCACCACATCTCTGCTGCAGGAGCTGTATACACACACATGTACACACACATGTACACACATGTACACACACATGTACACACACACACACATGTACACACATGTACACCACACAATAGATAATGACATTACCTAAGTACTGTATTGCAAGCCCACCATACTGGACCGAGTATACACCCACACAGGTGCCCGTTTCCCAAACTTAACACTTCCTAACAAACTCCTTCTCATCATCCTCATTGTCAAGGTCAGCAAACGGCTTTGTCATTCCAATAATTGGATCCAGCCACTGCTCGTATTCTCATTCCATTCCAACACAGCATGGAAAGGCACACATGCAATGACTATTTTCAAACAATGACCACCTGTTTGTCACATGCTTTATTTCCCGCATTTTTATTTCTTTGTTGTAGCATATTTGTTTGACTGTCAGCATGCTGTGGTGTGCACCTATCAGAATTCTGGGGTTTATAAAAAGACAGGAGAGGATAATGGCTGCACAGAGGCACTTGCTCCGGCCCATAACATCGTAAATGGACCTCATTAAAGGGTGGACCAGGTGGAGGAGGAGTCTCCAGGCCAGACATGGACGTCAATACACGCCAATGATTATAGCCAGACATGGACGTCAATACACGCCAATGATTATAGCCAGACATGGACGTCAATACACGCCAATGATTATAGCCAGACATGGACGTCAATACACGCTGATGATTATAGCCAGACATGGACGTCAATACACGCCAATGATTATAGCCAGACATGGACGTCAATACACGCCAATGATTATAGCCAGACATGGACGTCAATACACGCTGATGATTATAGCCAGACATGGACGTCAATACACGCCAATGATTATAGCCAGACATGGACGTCAATACACGCCAATGATTATAGCCAGACATGGACGTCAATACACGCCAATGATTAGAGCCAGACATGGACGTCAATACACGCTGATGATTATAGCCAGACATGGACGTCAATACACGCTGATGATTATAGCCAGACATGGCCGTCAATACACGCCGATGATTATAGCCAGACATGGACGTCAATACACGCCAATGATTATAGCCAGACATGGACGTCAATACACGCCAATGATTATAGCCAGACATGGACGTCAATACACGCTGATGATTATAGCCAGACATGGACGTCAATACACGCCAATGATTATAGCCAGACATGGACGTCAATACACGCCAATGATTATAGCCAGACATGGACGTCAATACACGCCAATGATTAGAGCCAGACATGGACGTCAATACACGCTGATGATTATAGCCAGACATGGACGTCAATACACGCTGATGATTATAGCCAGACATGGCCGTCAATACACGCCGATGATTATAGCCAGACATGGACGTCAATACACGCTGATGATTATAGCCAGACATGGACGTCAATACACGCTGATGATTATAGCCAGACATGGACGTCAATACACGCCGATGATTATAGCCAGACATGGACGTCAATACACGCTGATGATTATAGCCAGGTTTACAAGTGCCAGTGGAATGTGCGTTGACGTCTCAAGCTCATGCAGGCCTCCAAGCGTTATTCACACGGCCAAGTATAAAACATGTGTTGAGGAACTGGAGCAAGTTTTTCCCCACTCGCATACTAATATTTTAGCTGGTAATAACGCCTGGTGACGATGACCAATAGGATTGGGGTATCAACATTCCATACCCGACATGAAAACCTGGCTATAGTCACCAGACGTATACTCAGGTGTATGTCTGGCTCATGAGACTAGTGGGAACCTCGCGAGACTAATGGAGACCTTGCGAGACTTACTGGGAACAAGCCTCAAGAAACACTCATGACTTACTTGGAACCAGACTCAAGAAACACTCATGACTTACTGGGAACAAGCCTCAAGAAAACACTCATGACTTACTTGGAACCAGACTCAAGAAACACTCATGACTTACTGGGAACAAGCCTCAAGAAAACACTCATGACTTACTTGGAACCAGACTCAAGAAACACTCATGACTTACTGGGAACCAGCCTCAAGAGAAACACTCATGACTTACTGGGAACCAGCCTCAAGAAACACTCATGACTTACTGGGAACCAGCCTCAAGAAACACTCATGACTTACTGGGAACCAGACTCAAGAAACACTCATGACTTACTGGGAACCAGACTCAAGAAACACTCATGACTTACTGGGAACCTGCCTCAAGAAACACTCATGACTTACTGGGAACCTGCCTCAAGAAACACTCATGACTTACTGGGAACCTGCCTCAAGAAACATGATTTACTTGGAACCAGCTTCAAGAAACACTCATGACTTACTGGGAACCAGCCTCAAGAAACACTCATGACTTACTGGGAACCTGCCTCAAGAAACACTCATGACTTACTGGGAACCAGCCTCAAGAAACACCATGACATATTTGGAACCAGCCTTAACCATTCCACCGATGAATTCCAGAAAGAACAAAAAATAAATTACCAGCTTCAGTTAAAAATCCACCGGAATGCACACATGCTCCTTGCAATAATTAGGATATGTGATACATAGCACCATTGTTGATAAACATTGTGGTCGAGTTGTCAATCCACAAATATGAATCTAACTGCAGAGATTATCTTGTTCTTCAACACAAGAACTGCTTTTTAATGTTTTTGCATGATACGTACACAATTTACAGATGTTTAATGGAGTGTCAGAGAGGAAGCTACGAGAGTCCGAGTGTGGAGGACAATTACTTAATATAAGTAAAGTCCACAAGGTTGTGGTAGGCCTCAAAACAGTTTCTTTCCTCCAACACACAGAGATGCACTTTTCAGAGTCTGCTAATAATTCTGCTCTCATGCCGAAATCCTGAAGATGATTCTGCCTCACAAAACAGACCACACATTCCTTTTCTTGGCCCCCTGGGAATGGACTGTGGTTCAGGTTCCTATTCAGGTGACCCAAATGCCGATGTTGTTGTGACCTGTGATGACCAGCTTGTTGCCGATGACCAGCTCGCTGCTGATGTTCTTGTGATGACCAGCTCGTTGCCGATGTTGTTGTGATGACCAGCTCGCTGCCGATGTTGTTGTGACCTGTGACGACCAGCTCGCTGCTGATGTTGTTGTGACGACCAGCTCGCTGCCAATGTTGTCGTGACGACCAGCTCGCTGCCGATATTTTTGTGATGACCAGCTCGCTGCTGATATTGTTGTGATGACCAGCTCACTGCCGATGTTGTTGTGACGACCAGCTCGCTGCCAATGTTGTCGTGATGACCAGCTCACTGCCGATGTTTTTGTGATGACCAGCTCACTGCTGATATTGTTGTGATGACCTGCTCGCTGCCGATGTTGTTGTGACGACCAGCTCACTGCCAATGTTGTTGTGATGACCGGCTTGCTGCCAATGTTGTTGTGATGACCAGCTTGCTGCTGATGTTGTTGTGACCTGTGATGACCAGCTCGCTGCCGATGTTGTTGTGACGACCAACTCGCTGCCGTTGTTGTTGTGATGACCAGCTCGCTGCCATTGTTGTTGTGATGACCAGCTCGTTGCCGAGATGACCAGCCCGCTGCCAATGTTGTTGTAACGACCAGCTCGCTGCCGATGTTGATGTGACGACCAGCTCGCTGCCGATGTTGTTGTGACCTGTGGCAACCAGTTCGCTTGAAGGGAAAACTTCCAATTGGCTCTAGTCGAAATCTCAACAAATCCCTCCCAGGTGAACTCAAGTGGACAATGTGTGCATCTAGCATATGTATAGCTATTTAGTAGTGCACACTCAGCCAGACACACAAACACCTTCCATCACTTCTGTGTGCATCTAGCACATAGCTATTGAGTAGTGCACACTCAGCCAGATACACAAACACTTCCACCACTTCTGTGTTCTACCTAATGTTGTAATAGTTTTGTAACTGGTCACCTTTGTCCACCACTCTCATGTCTGCCTGGTAGTCAACCATAGAAGGAGGACAGCGGACTGTCTCCTGAGTATGTACCATCCAATTTCCTCCTCCTCACCTGAGCAGGCGGCATAGCTGGCTGGGTGTTCATTTGTCCACTCACATTGACGCAAGCAGAGGCACATTTGACCAGTAGTCGTAATAACCTGTTTTTCACAGAGGGAACTGTAGCTAATTCTTTTGGGAGGGAAAAAAACGCCTGTTTATTCATGCTGTACCACAAGCATCCAATATCGTTAAGGTACAGCATTGGGCCACTGTAGTAGTTGTCAGTGAACATTCGATGGCCACTGAACTCGAGCCCTTCCAACAACTCGAGAACAACCCTCGAACACAACCCAATATTTGTGTTCGTCAGAGGACCCATGAGCCATTTGTTGAGTCGGCAAGAACAAACAACTTTACCCCCCCACCCCCCCCCCCCCCCAAACCACCAACTTGGTGGGCTTGTCTTTCATATCCTGCTTTACGGCAAGCCTGCCTTTGAAGGGGATCATAGCTTCAACAACAGCAATGCTGATGAAGACTATATTCTGAGGCACAACAAGTCAAGCAAGGGGCGCACCTTGAAAAGGAGGTCACAGTCAGTCGGGATGGGAAGGAGGTCCTGCTACGTACGTAGCTGACTAGCAGCAAGATTTAAAAAAAATTTTAATGGAATATTTGGGAAAAACCTGTTCTGGGACATAGTACAGCCGCATAATTCCAGCGGTCTCTAAATGACATAAAATGGACATGCTACAAAACTTCATGATGTCACATGTTGGCAGAACTAGCCAATGAACTATGAACTGGACAACACATGTAGTCAATCACACATACACCTTTAGTTATCAAGCTAATTTAAGGTCATTACTGTAAGGACAGCTGGCAGCCCATATAAGGACTTGCCAGCTGCTCCACGTGATTGATGTTAATTAGTGATGGACACAGTGAAAAAACAAGATAAGCAAACAACCCATTCTAAATTTATGGTACAGAAGGACGTCCGGTGAGGAGGACTTGTGACAATCTGGGAGAGCCAGGCATGCACGTGGCGATACCTCAGTCACACCGAAATTACCTAATCCGCCAGACACACATAGCTCCAACTGGTGGTCATCTTGGGGAGGACAAGATGAGAGCTAAGTTGTCCAGATATTTTTTCTGGCCAGGGATGGACAGACAGATTACTGAAGCACGCCAGTCGTGTGAGTCATGCCAAAGGCCGGCAAAGAAAGTCAAGGTGAGAGCACCATTGATGAGTCTACCCACCACAGATAAACCGTTCTCAAGACTGGGAGTGGATGTAATTGAACCTCTAACAACGACTACAGATGGCAACAATTTTGTGCTGACGATTGTTGATTTTGGGACGAGATATCCTGGGGCTATCCCCATGAGCAGGGCCGATGCAGATCAAACGAAAAGAGGCCTGTGGCAATTCTTCTCTCATTTTGGTGTACTCGACGATGTGCTTACCGACAATGGAACCAGCTTTATCTCAGCAACAGTCCAAGACTTCTTCACCATGTCAAACATCAAACATCTCAGGTCGTCTCCCTACCATCCCCGAGACCAATGGGATGGTGGAGAGATTTAATGGTACCCTGAAAACCATGACCAAGAAAGCATGTGGGAACAAGAGGCACTGGGACAGAGACCTACCCTGGCCACCATTTGCCTACAGGGACTCCCCGCATGCTACCCTCGGTTCTTCTCCCTTTGAGCTTACTTTTGGAAGACATGTCAGTGGACCACTCACGTTAGTCCATGAACACTAGACAGAGAAAGACAACAGTAAATGATCAGTGGTCCAACACATGACAAGGTTGCGGGATACACTGTTGGAATATCACAGACAAGCCAGAATGACAGAGAAAGATGAGAAGAGCAAGACCAAAATGGTATGACCAGAAGGCCAAAGAGAGGGAGTTTGCACCTGGGGACTACGTCCTGGTCTTACAGCCAGCACAAGCAAACAAACTGTCAGGAGAACAGCAGGGGCCATGTACGGTCTTGGAGAAGGTCTCCCCAGTGACCTATATGCTGGATATGGTAGACAAAAGGACTAGGAAAAGGCAATGGCCTGTTAACATGCTGAAGGCGGACCGAACCCTTACCAGCAGTGATGACCATAGCACTCCATGAAAATGATGATGAAGATCAGATTGTAACGTTAGAGGAAGGAGATGGCAGCCTCCCACACCTCAGTTCACAACTGGTTCAACAGCAGCAGCAACAGGTTTTGCACCTGATTGATAAGTTTCCCTAACTCTTCAAACTCACTCCGGGAGACACTGACATTGTACAGCACACAATCCCAACAGGAGAAGCACCTGCACGCAGGTGGTCTCCATACCGGATCCCCAAAGTATGGGAGGTGGATGCGAGAGGAGAAATTAAGAAGATGCTCGAAATAGGCATTATCGGAGCTTCTAGGAGCCCATGGTGCTCACCCATGCTGTGTGTCACGAAAAAGGACAAGACGATTCGGGTCTGTATAGACTTTCGAAAGCTGACCACTCCAGATCCTTACACCATTCCAAGGGCTGACAACCTACTGGACTGCTTGGGAGCAGCCACCTATCTCTCTACTCTTGATATGACCTGTGGCTATTACCAAGTTCATGTAGCCCGGGACGACCACTGCAAGGCAGCCTTCATCAGCCCAGTCAGAAAGTTTGAGTTTGTCAGAATGCCCTTTGGGCTAAAAGGAGCACCTGTAACATTCCAGTGGCTAGTGGATACATTGCTTGACGACACCAAGGAGTTTGCCAGGGCTTACTTGAACGATATTGTCATCTTCAGTAAGTCCTGGGCTGAACATCTGCAGCACTTGGAAACAGTTTTCGACATTCTCAGCTCGGCAGGCCTGACATTGAAGGACAAGAAATGTAGCGACGGAGAGGCAGAGTATTGTTTTCTGGGACATGTGGTGGGGGGAGAAGAGATCATGCTGGAAGAAGCTAAAGTAGAGGCTGTAAAGAATTTCGACAGGCCCAGGACTAAGAAGAAGGAGGTGAGGACATTCCTGGGCCTCATCGGGTATTATAGACGCTTTGTCAAGAAACTATGGAGGTATCTCAGCCATACTGTCAGGCTCGACGAGAGCAAAAGCTCCCACTACTGTATCATGGACACCTCAGTGTGAACAGGCATTCCAGCAGCTCAAGGCTCTCCTTCTCTCTCAACCCATTCTCATCTGTCCAGACATGTCTCAACACTTTTGTTTACAAAACTGATGCATCGGACCGAGGCATTGGTGCAGTATATACTTAGCCAGCTAGTAAATGGCTCAGATGCCCTGTGCTTACTACTCCAAGAAATTACTGGCCAGAGAAGAGAACTATTCGGCTACAGAAAAGGAGTGTTTAGCCACAAACATTTCCGGGTCTATCTCGTTGGAACACGCTTTGAAGTGGTTACAGACCACAGAGCACTGAAGTTTATCCAAGAGAAGCAATCTGACAGTGGAGAGTAGCCTGTTGGGTCATGAAGCTGCAACAATATGACTTCAAAGTTACTTACCGCAAAGGCTCTGACAACAGGAATGCTGACGGGTTATCAAGACAAGCCTGGGATTCTACTATCGTGCCGGGGAACGATGGGGGAGTGTTGGCACAACCAGCCAATGAATTATGAACTGGACAACACATGTAGTTAATCACGCATACACCTTTAGTTATCAAGCTAATTTAAGGTCATTACTGTAAGGACAGCTGGCAGCCCATATAAGGACTTGCCAGTTCCTGTAGGTAATTAGTGATTTGACACACTGAAAAAACAAGATAAGTTGTTGTTTCTTGATTGAGTATCATAGTTATTACTTAGCGGGCGCTTTTAACACCATGCAAACCAGCATGTTCCAGAAGTGCCTTCACTTGACCCTGTGTGCAGTAATAGCATGCACAGTATCTGCACAGCGGGTTGTTTCTCTAAGTAAGAGATCACACACACATCAGGCAAGAACTGAAAGAACAAGCTATGTAGAGGCAGAGGAAGGCAGAGGAATTTGGTGGAACTTCAGGAGAGGCTGGGCCAGGGGTCAAGGTATAACTGCACCTAATGTAACACGAGTTTCTTCTTTCTTTGACCAGTTGCCAACTGAAGAGGCCAACAATCCAGCCATGGCTCCCACACCACTGCTGGAAGGCTCCCACACCACTGCTGGAAGGCTCCCACACCACTGCTGGAAGGTTCCCACACCACTGCTGGAAGGCTCCCACACCACTGCTGGAAGGTTCCCACACCACTGCTGGAAGGCTCCCACACCACTGCTGGAAGGCTCCCACACCACTGCTGGAAGGCTCCCACACCACTGCTGGAAGGTTCCCACACCACTGCTGGAAGGCTCCCACACCACTGCTGGAAGGTTCCCACACCACTGCTGGAAGGTTCCCACACCACTGCTGGAAGGTTCCCAAACCACTGCTGGAAGGTTCCCACACCACTGCCGCACCAACTGCTGGAAGGTTCCCACACCACTGCTGGAAGGTTCCCTCACCACTGCTGGAAGGTTCCCTCACCACTGCTGGAAGGTTCCCTCACCAACTGCTGGAAGGTTCCCACACCACTGCTGGAAGGTTCCCACACCAACTGCTGGAAGGTTCCCACACCACTGCTGGAAGGTTCCCAAACCACTGCTGGAAGGTTCCCAAACCACTGCTGGAAGGTTCCCACACCACTGCTGGAAGGTTCCCACACCACTGCTGGAAGGTTCCCAAACCACTGCTGGAAGGTTCCCACACCACTGCTGGAAGGTTCCCACCCCACTGCTGGAAGGTTCCCACACCACTGCTGGAAGGTTCCCACCCCACTGCTGGAAGGTTCCCACACCAACTGCTGGAAGGTTCCCACACCACTGCTGGAAGGTTCCCACACCACTGCTGGAAGGTTCCCACACCACTGCTGGAAGGCTCCCACACCACTGCTGGAAGGTTCCCACACCAACTGCTGGAAGGTTCCCACACCACTGCTGGAAGGTTCCCACACCACTGCTGGAAGGTTCCCACACCACTGCTGGAAGGTTCCCACACCACTGCTGGAAGGCTCCCACGCCAACTGCTGGAAGGTTCCCACCCCACTGCTGGAAGGCTCCCACACCAACTGCTGGAAGGCTCCCACACCAACTGCTGGAAGGTTCCCACACCACTGCTGGAAGGTACCCACACCACTGCTGGAAGGCTCCCACACCAACTGCTGGAAGGTTCCCACCCCACTGCTGGAAGGTTCCCACACCACTGCTGGAAGGTTCTCACACCACTGCTGGAAGGTTCCCACACCACTGCTGGAAGGTTCCCACACCACTGCTGGAAGGTTCCCAAACCACTGCTGGAAGGTTCCCACACCACTGCTGGAAGGTTCCCAAACCACTGCTGGAAGGTTCCCACACCACTGCTGGAAGGTTCCCACCCCACTGCTGGAAGGTTCCCACACCACTGCTGGAAGGTTCCCACACCACTGCTGGAAGGTTCCCACACCACTGCTGGAAGGTACCCACACCACTGCTGGAAGGCTCCCACACCAACTGCTGGAAGGTTCCCACCCCACTGCTGGAAGGCTCCCACACCACTGCTGGAAGGTTCCCACCCCACTGCTGGAAGGTTCCCACACCACTGCTGGAAGGTTCCCACACCACTGCTGGAAGGCTCCCACACCACTGCTGGAAGGCTCCCACACCACTGCTGGAAGGTTCTCACACCACTGCTGGAAGGTTCCCACACCACTGCTGGAAGGTTCCCACACCACTGCTGGAAGGTTCCCAAACCACTGCTGGAAGGTTCCCACACCACTGCTGGAAGGTTCCCACCCCACTGCTGGAAGGTTCCCACACCACTGCTGGAAGGTTCCCACACCACTGCTGGAAGGTTCCCACACCACTGCTGCAAGGTTCCCACACCACTGCTGGAAGGTTCCCAAACCACTGCTGGAAGGTTCCCACACCACTGCTGGAAGGTTCCCACACCACTGCTGGAAGGTTCCCACACCACTGCTGGAAGGTTCCCACACCACTGCTGGAAGGTTCCCAAACCACTGCTGGAAGGTTCCCACACCACTGCTGGAAGGTTCCCAAACCACTGCTGGAAGGTTCCCACACCACTGCTGGAAGGTTCCCACACCACTGCTGGAAGGCTCCCACACCACTGCTGGAAGGTTCCCACACCACTGCTGGAAGGCTCCCACACCACTGCTGGAAGGTTCCCACACCACTGCTGGAAGGTTCCCACACCACTGCTGGAAGGCTCCCACACCACTGCTGGAAGGTTCCCACACCAACTGCTGGAAGGTTCCCACACCACTGCTGGAAGGTTCCCACACCACTGCTGGAAGGTTCCCACACCACTGCTGGAAGGTTCCCTGGAAGGTTCCCACACCAACTGCTGGAAGGTTCCCACCCCACTGCTGGAAGGTTCCCACACCAACTGCTGGAAGGTTCCCACACCAACTGCTGGAAGGTTCCCACACCACTGCTGGAAGGTTCCCACACCACTGCTGGAAGGCTCCCACACCACTGCTGGAAGGTTCCCACACCACTGCTGGAAGGTTCCCACACCACTGCTGGAAGGTTCCGACACCACTGCTGGAAGGCTCCCACCCCACTGCTGGAAGGTTCCCACACCACTGCTGGAAGGTTCCCACCCCACTGCTGGAAGGTTCCCACACCACTGCTGGAAGGTTCCCACCCCACTGCTGGAAGGTTCCCACACCAACTGCTGGAAGGTTCCCACACCACTGCTGGAAGGTTCCCACACCACTGCTGGAAGGTTCCCACACCACTGCTGGAAGGTTCCCACACCACTGCTGGAAGGTTCCCACCCCACTGCTGGAAGGCTCCCACCCCACTGCTGGAAGGTTCCCACACCACTGCTGGAAGGTTCCCACCCCACTGCTGGAAGGTTCCCACACCACTGCTGGAAGGTTCCCACACCACTGCTGGAAGGTTCCCACACCACTGCTGGAAGGTTCCCACACCACTGCTGGAAGGTTCCCACACCACTGCTGGAAGGCTCCCACACCACTGCTGGAAGGTTCCCACACCAACTGCTGGAAGGTTCCCACACCAACTGCTGGAAGGTTTCCACACCACTGCTGGAAGGTTCCCACACCACTGCTGGAAGGCTCCCACACCACTGCTGGAAGGCTCCCACGCCACTGCTGGAAGGTTCCCACCCCACTGCTGGAAGGTTCCCACACCACTGCTGGAAGGTTCCCACACCACTGCTGGAAGGTTCCCACACCACTGCTGGAAGGCTCCCACACCACTGCTGGAAGGTTCCCACACCACTGCTGGAAGGTTCCCACACCACTGCTGGAAGGTTCCCACACCACTGCTGGAAGGTTCCCACACCACTGCTGGAAGGTTCCCACACCAACTGCTGGAAGGTTCCCACACCACTGCTGGAAGGTTCCCTGGAAGGTTCCCACACCAACTGCTGGAAGGTTCCCACACCACTGCTGGAAGGTTCCCACACCACTGCTGGAAGGTTCCCACACCACTGCTGGAAGGTTCCCTCACCACTGCTGGAAGGTTAGAGGTGTAGTAGCCACAGAACAATTAGGAGGAGGCAGTGCTCCGAGGCTGACCACCTTGACTAAACCACTGATGACCACCTTGACTCAACCATTGATGACCACCTTGACTCAACCATTGATGACCACTTGACTCAACCACTGATGACCACCTTGACTCAACCATTGATGACCACCTGGACTCAACCATTGATGACCACCTTGACTCAACCACTGATGACCACCTTGACTCAACCACTGATGGCCACCTTGACTAAACCATTGATGACCACCTTGACTCAACCACTGATGACCACCTTGACTCAACCATTGATGACCACCTTGACTCAACCATTGATGACCACTTGACTAAACCACTGATGGCCACCTTGACTAAACCATTGATGACCACCTTGACTCAACCACTGATGACCACCTTGACTCAACCATTGATGACCACCTTGACTCAACCATTGATGACCACCTTGACTCAACCATTGATGACCACCTTGACTCAACCATTGATGACCACTTGACTCAGCCACTGATGACCACCTTGACTCAACCATTGATGACCACCTTGACTCAACCACTGATGACCACCTTGACTCAACCATTGATGACCACCTTGACTCAACCATTGATGACCACTTGACTAAACCACTGATGACCACTTGACTCAACCACTGATGGCCACCTTGACTAAACCATTGATGACCACCTTGACTCAACCACTGATGACCACCTTGACTCAACCACTGATGACCACCTTGACTCAACCACTGATGACCACCTTGACTCAACCACTGATGACCACCTTGACTCAACCACTGATGACCACCTTGACTCAACCACTGATGACCACCTTGACTCAACCACTGATGACCACCTTGACTCAACCACTGATGACCACTTGACTCAACCATTGATGACCACTTGACTCAACCACTGATGACCACCTTGACTAAACCACTGATGACCACCTTGACTCAACCACTGATGACCACCTTGACTCAACCACTGATGACCACCTTGACTCAACCACTGATGACCACCTTGACTCAACCACTGATGACCACTTGACTCAACCATTGATGACCACTTGACTCAACCACTGATGACCACCTTGACTCAACCACTGATGACCACTTGACTAAACCATTGATGACCACCTTGACTCAACCACTGATGGCCACCTTGACTAAACCATTGATGACCACCTTGACTCAACCACTGATGACCACCTTGACTCAACCATTGATGACCACCTTGACTAAACCATTGATGACCACCTTGACTCAACCACTGATGGCCACCTTGACTAAACCATTGATGACCACCTTGACTCAACCACTGATGACCACCTTGACTCAACCATTGATGACCACCTTGACTCAACCATTGATGACCACTTGACTCAGCCACTGATGACCACCTTGACTCAACCATTGATGACCACCTTGACTCAACCATTGATGACCACTTGACTCAACCACTGATGGCCACCTTGACTCAACCACTGATGACCACTTGACTAAACCATTGCTGACCACCTCATCGAGCTCAACATCCTCGACTTACCGAGGGAAACCATGCCATCGTGTGCCCCTGAGAGAGCGGTGCCAGAGGCAGTGGAAGGAGTTTGGATGCACAGTATGCATTACCACACCTCTGTTGGTTGCTGTAGCTGGTGCACAGTATGCATCACCACACCTCTGTTGGTTGCCTGGTGCACAGTATGCATTACCACACCTCTGTTGGTTGCTGTAGCTGGTGCACAGTATGCATTACCACACCTCTGTTGGTTGCTGTAGCTGGTGCACAGTATGCATTACCACACCTCTGTTGGTTGCCTGGTGCACAGTATGCATTACCACACATCTGTTGTGCTGTACCTGGTGCACACAAGTACTAGTGGCTAGCACGGGAGGTGGAGGAGTGAAGGCCACTGGAGAGATACCGACTAGGGCAGTAGGAATGGCTGGAGGGGGAAAAGCTATAGTGGAAGAAAGAGTGGCTGGAAAGGGTGGTTAGGAGAGGTGTTGTTATGAGGAGGAGTGGCTGGATAGGGTGAAGGAGTGGCTAGGAGAGGAGTGGCCGGAGAGGGTGTGGCTAGGAGAGGAGTGGCTGGAGAGGGTTTGGAGAGGGTTTGGCTAGGTGAGGAGTGGCCGGAGAGGGTGTGGCTAGGAGAGGAGGAGTGGCTGGAGAGGGTGCGGCTAGGAGAGGAGGAGTGGCTTGAGAGGGTGTGGTTAGGAGAGGAGGAGTGGCTGAAGAGAGTGAGTAGCTACATACAGTTATTAGAGCAGGAGGATTCTCATTAGTCTCATCATGGCACATCAAATCTGATATCCTACAATACAATGTTCATTTCAAAACTTGAATTTGAATCCACCACCAAGTTTACACCTTGAATTTGAATTCGAAGAAACAAAGTCTTGGCTCTTGGAGAACAGCATGCTAATATTGCAGCTATAGACTTACAAAGACCTGGAAAATTATGTCTTACCTGGAAAACCTTCCTGGTCCACGTCTTCTTTATCAGAGAGCAAGTAGTCCCTATTGCAGGCAGTGCTCTCCTGGTCCATGTCTTCCTCATCAGAGAGCAAGTAGTCTCTATTGCAGGCAGTGCTCTCCTGGTCCATGTCTTCCTCATCAGAGAGCAAGTAGTCTCTATTGCAGGCAGTGCTCTCCTGGTCCATGTCTTCCTCATCAGAGAGCAAGTAGTCTCTATTGCAGGCAGTGCCTTCCTGGTCCATGTCTTCCTCATCAGAGAACAAGTAGTCTTTATTGCAGGCAGTGCCTTCCTGGTTCATGTCTTCTTCATCAGAGAGCAAGTAGTCTCTATTGCAGGCAGCGCGATCGTCAACTGGCTGATGGTCACAAACCACCTCAATGGTTTCTGTGGCCTCTGAGTTGGAGCTAGTGTTTCACACATAGGCATAGATCTCTTCGCCTACTTCTTCCGAGAGGGCAATAATCATCGCTGGAAACCTTGGAAGGAACGTCTTCAAGAGTGAGCCTTCTAGACATTTTCACGGTCGTCAATGTCATGGATCATCTGACCTATCGCATTTTCCCTCGAACTTTCCGGACACAAGTATGCGGAGTACAAGCTTATTTAACGATATAAAAATCGTTGCTCTATGATCGAGTGATTTATAGTGAATATTAATCAAGAAACACTCATGAATTACTGGGAACCAGCCTCAAGAAACACTCATGAATTACTGGGAACCAGCTTCAAGAAACACTCATGACTTACTGGGAACCTGCCTCAAGAAACATTCATGGCTTACTGGGAACCAGCTTCAAGAAACACTCATAACTTATTGGAAACCTGCCTCAAGAAACACTCATGACTTACTGAGAACCTGCCTCAAGAAACACTCATGACTTACTGGGAACCAGCCTCAAGAAACACTCATGACTTACTGGGAACCAGCCTCAAGAAACATTCATGACTTACTGGGAACCAGTCTCAAGAAACACTCATGACTTACATACTAGGAACCAGTCTCAAGAAACACTCACTTATTTTGAACCATCCTCAAGAACACTCACCTATTGTGAACCTGCCTTGAGAAACACTCACTTATTGTGAACCTGCCTTGAGAAACACTCCCAAGGAATTTTATTGTTCAAGTATGTATACACTTGAACAATAAAACTGGTTCACAATATGTGAGTATTTCTCAGGCAGGTTCACAATAAGTGAGTGTTTATCAAATAGTGTACCTTCAAATGGCTACTCTACACTCTTTTTTAAAATAATAAACTCGTTTTCTTGCCAGTGACCCCACAAACAAACACAGTGACCCCACAAACACTAAAATTAAAGAGCACCCTGGAACAGTACAAGTAGTGGTAACCTCAGTTCTGGTGTGTTACCGTAAACTCTGGTTGCTTAGCGCCCCACTTCTAACCCCAACCTGCAACAAAAAGGGTGCTTAACTGAGAATAGGCGCTCACTAAACACCATTGCTAAAGAACAAACACACACATCAGAAAAATTAAGCGAATATTTTCCATAAAACGGAAAACTGAGGTCCTAATCTCGCAACCTAGGAGCTTATCCCAGGAACCAGAGTAAGAAAGATCCAGTCTCTCGAAGTCAGCTAAGAAGGAACTAGCGTTGGCCTTTCAAATAATATTCCGTTCCTCAGAAGCATGTCCGCTACAGAAAGTTTGATATACATTCCTGGTGGTGAAAAGCTCTTAGCCGAATATGAGAGCAATTCTTGCGACAGGTTCGCTATTGGCCTCCTCCACAAGGCAGGAGTACAATCTTTGGGTGCATGAGAAAATATTTGGAACCTCATAGGGTGTACCGGTGATACTTGAAGGCTGGGAAAAGGGCTAGGAGTCCCAGGCTGCAAATATGTAAGCAGCAAGAAGCTCGTCGGGATATTGATAGACGTGCTCGTACTGGTAAAATTCCTCTATGTTGTGTTGGAATACGTTGCCTAGGAGATAGGGGTAATATGCATGTGCTCTTCAACGTCATGGAGACCAATACTTCTCAGTGAAATATCGTACAGAAAGACTGTTTGTAGACAAGGAAACACGCTTAACAACTTTATGTGCACTAAATCTCGTGGAAGATTACGGACAACTACATATAGGCAAAGAGTAGACATGCTAATACTAGTAAAATTCTTGCCTCAATGTTTTGCGGAAGTACGTTGCCTAGGAGGTGTGGCTAATACGCATGCACACAATTGGTACTTTTTCAAAAATGGACGTTGAATTGCTCTAAACATCGAGAGGCTCAACAACCAGAGTTTATGGTGTCCCAGTACAGAGGCCAGGCATCAGGCACAAGACCTATTGTAGATCCATTCACCTAGCCCATAACCATCTTTGGGGTGCAGCTGAGCACCAGCCATCCATATGACACAAGCATCACCTACCTATAACCATCCTTGGGGTGCAGCTGAGCACCAGTGGTTCGGCCATCCATATGACACATGCATCACCTAGCCTATAACCATCCTTGGGGTGCAGCTGAGCACCAGTGGTTCGGCCATCCATATGACACATGCATCACCTAGTCTATAACCATCCTTGGGGTGCAGCTGAGCACCAGTGGTTTGGCCATCCATATGACACAAGCATCACCTAGTCTATAACCATCCCTGGGGTGCAGCTGAGCACCAGTGGTTCGGCCATCCATATGACACAAGCATCACCTAGTCTATAACCATCCTTGGGGTGCAGCTGAGCACCAGTGGTTTGGCCATCCATATGACACAAGCATCACCTAGTCTATAACCATCCCTGGGGTGCAGCTGAGCACCAGTGGTTCGGCCATCCATATGACACAAGCATCACCTAGTCTATAACCATCCCTGGGGTGCAGCTGAGCACCAGTCGTTCGGCCATCCATATGACACAAGCATCTATAACCATCCTTGGGGTGCAGCTGAGCACCAGTCGTTCGGCCATCCATATGACACAAGCATCTATAACCATCCTTGGGGTGCAGCTGAGCACCAGTGGTTCGGCCATCCATATGACACAAGCATCACCTAGTCTATAACCATCCTTGGGGTGCAGCTGAGCACCAGTGGTTCGGTCATCCATATGACACATGCATCACCTAGCCTACAACCATCCTTGGGGTGCAGCTGAGCACCAGTGGTTTTGCCATCCATATGACACAAGCAACACCTAGCCTATAACCATCCTTGGGGTGCAGCTGAGCACCAGTCGTTCGGCCATCCATATGACACAAGCATCACCTAGCCTATAACCATCCTTGGGGTGCAGCTGAGCACCAGTCGTTCGGCCATCCATATGACACAAGCATCACCTAGTCTATAACCATCCTTGGGGTGCAGCTGAGCACCAGTGGAAATGTTCAAGCAACTGCCAATGGTTTGGCCATCTACACAACATATGCATGGGTAGCTATCTGCTCTAGACACTCAATAGTCTACTAGATAACAATGTGCCTATATCAAGTAGTAGCTACAGCGCTTCCTACGCTAGCCCTAGTGAACACTATAACCACCACCATACCTAGTCAGCAGTGGTAGATATTGGATGGATAACTTTAGGCAAATCACCATCAGGTTGGCTGCCTTTGGATAATCTCCCCCCCCCCCCCTCCCTTCTTTTGTGGCTTAGCATGTTCAAACTACAGAAGCCAAACATATAACACGAGTTCTCAGAATAACCCGAGCTACAACCTGTACGAGCAGAGGTTCCTCCACCCCCTCCACTTGTGCAGGAAGAAACATACCTTTTCATTGACCAACACTGATAAAGACAAACGACAACAAGCATCTTAGGTATAATTAGTGCTAAAGGCACCTTCACTAACCATCGACGATGACGATACACCCTGTAAATTTTTCCAATTTTATTAACTAAGGCATCTTCCCCCTAATGCACAGGGCTAGAAGAAGCCTCGCCAGCTACCTGCTTGAGTATGTGAGCTCTAATGTAGCTAGTATACATAGTTGGTTGGTAACGGTGCCTCATTGCATAATTCACGAGCTATATCGTCAGGAATGTGAAAAGTACATGAGCAGATATATACCTAAACAAAATGGATGATGCCAAGTGCTGTGCAATTTTGGCAATGGTGGCTTCCAGGAGCTGGGAATCTTTTTTGTTGTTGAAAAGCATATATTCTTTCCACTTAAAACTACCTCCTGGTGATGCTGATTCAGAACATGTGGAGTCTCTAGCCCTAGCCCACTGCTGCTAGTTTTCAAGTGTATGGAGGACAAATCAGACACAGAGTTTTATATATGTGCATAGATAACACACAGAGTTTTATATATGTGCATAGATAATATACTGAGTTTTATATATGTATATACATAGTTAATACACAGAGTTTTATATATGTGCATAGATAACAGAGTTTTATATATGTATATACATAGATAATACACAGTTTTATATATGTACATAGATAATATACAGAGTTTTATATATGTATATACATAGTTAATACACAAGAGTTTTATTTGTGCATAGATAACACACAGAGTTTTATATATGTACATAGATAACACACAGAGTTTTATATATGTGCATAGATAACACACAGAGTTTTATATATGTACATAGATAACACACAGAGTTTTATATACGCAGTTAATACACAGAGTTTTATATATGTACATAGAAAATACACTTATATATGTATATACATAGTTAATACACAGAGTTTTATATATGTACATAGATAATACAGAGTTTTATATATGTGCATAGATAATACACAGTTTTATATATGCATAGATAACACACAGAGTTTTATATATATTTACATAGATAATATACAGAGTTTTATATATGTGCATAGATAATACACAGAGTTTTATATGTGCATAGATAACACACAGTTTTATATATGTACATAGATAATACAGAGTTTTATATATGTGCATAGATAATACACAGAGTTTTATATGTGCATAGATAACACACAGAGTTTTATATATATTCACATAGATAATATACAGAGTTTTATATATGTGGATAGATAATACACAGAGTTTTATATGTGCATAGATAACACTATATATGTACATAGATAATACACAGAGTTTAATATATGTGCATAGATAACTGGGGCAGCTGTTACTATGTGTTTGCATGTATTTGGGTGTGTATGTACATACTTGGGGGGTGTAGTATGTATTATGTACTTGTGTGTGTTGTGTGTGTCTCTCTGTTTGTCTGTGTGTGTGTGTGTGTATGGTGTGTGTGGTGTGTGTGTACAGTATGTAATTGGGTGTCTGTTGTCACAAAGTGTAGCATAGCAACAGAAACACAATCGGCTCGACAGTCATCTGAGCACAAAAAGATCAGCGGTGGAGATCATTTACAAACTTGGACCGTGATGCAGCTTTGAAGTTCCAGGTGGAAGTGACATTAGACAAACTGCAAAATTGCTCTAATTTGCTAACTTCATTATCAGTAGTAGATTTAAAAAATAGTTCACATTTAGAAGTGTTCATATGTTCATAGTGCTTTTACATAGCAAGCACCCACCCACCCAGATTCTTAGAGGAATACTTGTAAGCATATCTGAATAAAATGGTGGAGTGTGTGAATACTTCCAATGTTTTTCTCCTTGTGCCCCAGACAACAATAGTTTCTAGTAGTACTCGCCCTTTGTGCACTCCCAGATGGTCAGCCTCTTACTACGTGGAGGGTGCCTACTCCTCAAAAGGATGCCATTTATTCCGAGTTTATACAGTTCAGAAGTGAACTCTTAAGAAAGATCATATGGTTCTCTGTATGCATTGTGCAGTTGAGGTCTTGTTGCATGCAGTACATGTGCATGTGTGTGTGTGTGTGTGTGTGTGTGTGTGTACCTTGGGACTCCGGGACTTCTCCCACAGCTGACACTGTCTGTGTCCAGTGGCTGAAAATATCGCACAACAATGACGATCGCTAAGAAGAAACAGCACAACACAGAGAGGAAGCTGCAGGCCAACAGCAAAGACAACATATAAGGTCATGAGTAAAAAGGTCACACTGAGCAAAAAAAGGTCACACTGAGCAAAAAAGGTCACACTGAGCAAAAAAGGTCACACTGAGTCACACTGAGCAAAAAAGGTCACACTGAGCAAAAAAGGTCACACTGAGATAAAAAAGGTCACATTGAGTTTTAAAAAAGGTCACGCTGAATAAAAGGTCACTTTGACCCCCAAAAGGTTGTGAATTGAGTTATGCATGTACATGCCAATGAGCTTATGCAATGACATCTGGCTCGATGCCTACGAAATTCCTTACATGTGAGTGTGTGTGTGTATGTGTGTGCGCACACACGACAACACAGTGGGTGATATGTAATTGGAGCAGCAACACATTGGGGGTAAAGTCTGTTGTCAGCACTGCAGCTCTAAGGGAAACTCTGAACAATCTGGAACTTCTATTTCTAATGGCAAATGCAACACTACAACAGCAACAACAACTTGCCTGGAGTAACCAAGAACTCCTATTCTTCGGAAGAAGAGCATGGGCAAGATGAACAGCAAGGAGAGAAGGACGAGGAGCAGTCTTCGGTCACTCCACCAGAATTCTTTACCGTCATGTGTGAAAGCCGCTGTTACTGCAAAAAGTATAGCAAGAAGGGAACAGGAGAAGAGGGCGAGGGGGAACAGAAAGGGGCAAGCAAGAGAGGGGAGAGTAGAGAGAGAAGAAGAGGGAGACAGCAGAGAGAGGGGAGAGTAGAGAGAGAAGAGAGAGCAGAGAGGGGAGAGTAGAGAGAGAAGAGAGAGCAGGGAGAGAAGAAGAGAGAGAACAGAGAGGGGAGAGTAGAGAGAGAAGAAGAGAGAGAGAACAGAGAGGGGGGAGTAGAGAGAGAGAACAGAGAGGGGGGAGTAGAGAGAGAAGAAGAGAGCAGAGAGGGGAGAGTAGAGAGAGCAGGGAGAGAAGAAGAGAGAGAACAGAGAGGGGAGAGTAGAGAGAGAAGAGAGAGAGAACATAGAGGGGGGAGTAGAGAGAGAAGAAGAGAGAGAGAACAGAGAGGGGGGAGTAGAGAGAGAAGAAGAGAGAGAGAACAGAGAGAGGGGAGTAGAGAGAGAGAACAGAGAGGGGGGAGTAGAGAGAGAAGAAGAGAGAGAGAACAGAGAGGGGGGAGTAGAGAGAGAAAACAGAGAGGGGGGAGTAGAGAGAGAGAACAGAGAGGGGGGAGTAGAGAGAGAAGAAGAGGGAGGCAGCAGAGAGAGAAGAAGAGAGAGCAGAGAGGGGAGAGTAGAGAGAGAAGAGGGAGCAGAGAGGGGAGAGTAGAGAGAGAAGAGAGAGCAGAGAGGGGAGAGTAGAGAGAGAAGAGGGAGCAGAGAGGGGAGAGTAGAGAGAGAAGAGAGAGAAGAAGAGAGAGAACAGAGAGGGGAGAGTAGAGAGAGAAGAGGGAACATGAAAAGTAACCCAAATAGGCATTCATCAAGATGAAGAATTCTGCATTTTAATTAGCACCTGATACAAACAAGCGATTTTTTTTGTTAAAGAAGAATCTAACTGACCACCATGAATCTAATATAGTTGGCTCTAAATTCTTAAGTTGCTCTCTCCTAATCTCTTCATTGCCACCGTAAGTTAAGTGTCCCACTGTCTCATGGCCTAAACGTCAGACAACAGCATCTAATCACTCGCTGTCTGGCCTAAACGTCAGACAACAGCATCTAATCACTCACTGTCTGGCCTAAACGTCAGACAACAGCATCTAATCACTCACTGTCTGGCCTAAACGTCAGACAACAGCACCTAATCACTCACTGTCTGGCTAAACGTCAGACAACAGCATCTAATCACTCACTGTCTGGCTAAACGTCAGACAACAGCATCTAATCACTCACTGTCTGGCTAAACGTCAGACAACAGCATCTAATCACTCACTGTCTGGCCTAAACGTCAGACAACAGCATCTAATCACTCACTGTCTGGCTAAACATCAGACAACAGCATCTAATCACTCACTGTCTGGCCTAAACATCAGACAACAGCATCTAATCACTCACTGTCTGGCCTAAACGTCAGACAATAGCATCTAATCACTCACTGTATGGCCTAAACATCAGACAACAGCATCTAATCACTCACTGTCTGGCCTAAACATCAGACAACAGCATCTAATCACTCACTGTCTGGCCTAAACATCAGACAACAGCATCTAATCACTCACTGTCTGGCCTAAACATCAGACAACAGCATCTAATCACTCACTGTCTGGCCTAAACATCAGACAACAGCATCTAATCACTCACTGTCTGGCCTAAACGTCAGACAACATCATCTAATCACTCACTGTCTGGCCTAAACATCAGACAACAGCATCTAATCACTCACTGTCTGGCCTAAACAGCAGACAACATCATCTAATCACTCACTGTCTGGCCTAAACATCAGACAACAGCATCTAATCACTCACTGTCTGGCCTAAACATCAGACAACATCATCTAATCACTCACTGTCTGGCCTAAACATCAGACAACAGCATCTAATCACTCACTGTCTAGCCTAAACATCAGACAACAGCATCTAATCACTCACTGTCTGGCTAAACATCAGACAACAGCATCTAATCACTCACTGTCTGGCTAAACATCAGACAACAGCATCTAATCACTCACTGTCTGGCCTAAACATCAGACAACAGCATCTAATCACTCACTGTCTGGCCTAAACATCAGACAACAGCATCTAATCACTCACTGTCTGGCCTAAACATCAGACAACAGCATCTAATCACTCACTGTCTGGCTAAACATCAGACAACAGCATCTAATCACTCACTGTCTGGCCTAAACATCAGACAACAGCATCTAATCACTCACTGTCTGGCCTAAACATCAGACAACAGCATCTAATCACTCACTGTCTGGCTAAACATCAGACAACAGCATCTAATCACTCACTGTCTGGCCTAAACATCAGACAACAGCATCTAATCACTCACTGTCTGGCCTAAACGTCAGACAACAGCATCTAATCACTCACTGTCTGGCAGACAACAGCATCTAATCACTCACTGTCTGACAACAGCATCTAATCACTCACTGTCTGGCCTAAACATCAGACAACAGCATCTAATCACTCACTGTCTGGCCTAAACAGCAGACAACAGCATCTAATCACTCACTGTCTGGCAGACAACAGCATCTAATCACTCACTGTCTGGCAGACAACAGCATCTAATCACTCACTGTCTGGCCTAAACATCAGACAACAGCATCTAATCACTCACTGTCTGGCCTAAACAGCAGACAACAGCATCTAATCACTCACTGTCTGGCAGACAACAGCATCTAATCACTCACTGTCTGGCAGACAACAGCATCTAATCACTCACTGTCTGGCCTAAACATCAGACAACAGCATCTAATCACTCACTGTCTGGCCTAAACAGCAGACAACAGCATCTAATCACTCCATACAAAAATAGTGGCATAGAAAACAAAACAGGATTACACAATGGTGAGGAGAATTGCTTCTCCCATTCCGAATGTCCCTAGATGCTATCACTGAACTCTGTTAGCTTCTAGATGTATGATTGAACATCTGCTGCCTCGCAATGTCCCCAGATGCCAAGACTGAACCCACCATGATGGAACAGTCAGCTTTATCTACTCTGGCTGATCTAAATGCCTCTAGATGCTATGACTGAACCCACCATGATGGAACAGTTAGCTTCTACTCCGGCTAGATGCTATGATTGAACATCTAGTTGCATCGAATATGAGAGCTTTTGTGTTTTGGGTCGAGAACTTCAGCTCTTCCTTGAGGGCTTTGAAGCCTGCACTGTTACGTATGCCCCAAGAGCCAACTTCTATTGTGGTGAAGTTGGACGAGTAGGAAGTTGGATTTGGTGCAGTAAATCTTGATACTTTCTGATTTTCAGAGGCCTCTTGGAAGAGCCTGTCCAAGTATTTGAAATATCTCTCTCTCTCAAATCTACATCATTTATGCAAGTGGCTACACAGCGATATAAACAGCTGGATATTGTTTGTCATGATACCATATATCCATGGATATTTTCGAAGGGTTAAATATCCTCTTATGTAGACTAAACAGAAGGATTCACTGGGGGAATATTCGTGGACTGTGTAGTGTATAGTGCAAGCCACCCCCCATTCTACTGCTCCTTTCCTACCTATTCGTGGGCTAGACTCCAACCGTGAAAACCACAAATATTAACCCCCTCAAACAGTATCCTCCTACTACATATAAGATTAAAATCACCTTCTCAATAATCAACTTCAAATTTTATTCACTCGACGTTTCGACTAGATGCTCTAGTCTTCATCAGCATCTAGTCGAAAAGTCAAGTGAATAAAAATTGAAGTTGATTATTGAAAGGTGATTTTAATGTTATAATGTCAACTGAGGGTTCATTGAGAACGTATAAGATGTTCTCCATACGATTGACAATACATTTCTACTGTTTTCCATTCAAATCTTTAAATCCACGAGGCAGTAAGGTGGCCATGTTTAATGACAAGCAGCTTGCCAGCTATCTATCCATTAATGGCCTCATCTCGCTCAAGCACACCTCAGTGTCATGATGGCCCCGACTGATGCATTTTGATATAACCTTGCACACACACACACACACTTCAATAAGTACGAGGCGACTGTCACGATTTAGGCTTGAAAATGCTCCACCCCTTGCTTCAGTTTGGGAATAGCAGGTTGTGGCATGCAGGGAATTCAATCCTTTGGTTACCGTTAAAGCTATGAGTAGACCAGGTTGGTCAAAAAAGTTGGCTTTCAATTATTTATTTTATTTTATAGAGAGATGAGGAAGGCTGGAGCAAGTTGATGAAAAGCTTATACAGTATATACTCAGCTTCTATACACATTTTTTTAATTTGATATATAACAGAAAGTGAAGAGTTTAAACATGCACTCATGCACAGACACACTCACACACAACCTCATTAAAGAGCCCCTGTGAAGATGGGATGGGAAAGGGGGGGGGGATAAACACTAGACACACACCCTTGAGCCAACATATATGTGAGAGGCACTGCTCTAGCTAGCCAGCTAGTCTCACAACCAGACTAGAGACTAGCTGTAAGAGGCACTACTCTAGCTAGCCAGCTAGTCTCACAAATATGTAAGAGGCACTACTCTAGCTAGCCAGCTAGTCTCACAAATATGTAAGAGGCACTACTCTAGCTAGCCAGCTAGTCTCACAAATATGTAAGAGGCACTACTCTAGCTAGCCAGCTAGTCTCACAAATATGTAAGAGGCACTACTCTAGCTAGCCAGCTAGTCTCACAACCAGATTAGCTGTAAGACATGAGTAGAGCACACCAAGGGGATCCACACACACAAGTGTCAACAAGTCCTACATGTAGGAGGAGCTCCTATATATGTAACCCTACACTGGAATGATAGGGAGGTTGTTATGACAACTGGGTCAAGGCTTCGTTTTTCCTTATATAGGAATCCCCAGGGAATATCATTTCAAGAAAGCCTCCAGGACATTTAAGGCACTTGATTTTGTCTGCATGTAACTTTGGTTCGACTTCTCCTCTGGTCAACTAATTAAAGCACATAAGTTCTATTTCAAGCTACTTACTCTATAATATTTAAATGACTTTTGTTCTTATCTCTTGACAATGATGACAATGCAATTTAACATGAAAGCTGAGAGTTCGCTGAGAGTACTTAGTCCTAATTAAAGCACAAAGGCTATGTACATATGGGATCCGTCTCAAAAACCAGACAAGCAACAAACTTTGCACGCATACTATGGTCGTTTACACTAAGGTCTAGAGTTGTGCGATTATCACTTAGGGAATATCATTACATCACTTGCTACTGAACATTAGTGCCTTAGCTCCTTTAATCTGCGTACAATGTCACGTGCACGTGGCGAAGCCAGCCCAACCACACCCAACCACACCCACACAGCTCAACCATACATAATCACATTCTACACAAAAAAAGAAGGGAAAAAAGACGAAAATAAGGATCATTTTATGCTATGCCCACTTCAAACCCTTTACCAGACGTAACTCTAATTCGTGTGTGTGCACTATGTAATGTTGAGCAGCAACAACATCTCCCCAGCTTGTTTCCACTCCCACATTTTTGTCCCAGCGCTAAGGTGCCGCGATGTAAGCAACGATGAAGGCATCCAGCATGCCATCAGAATGCGCATGCATGCGCCGACAAGAAATCAAAATCTCATTTTCTCGCGATGCAGCCAGAGAGCGGAGAAGACCAGCGAGAGCAAAGGCTGAGAACAACACCGGGACCAATCCCGGCCTCTCCTTAAGACACAAGCAGGAAACACATAGTAACAAGAACACAATGAGAGAAGCATATATTCATGTATGTATATACACATGCAAATGTGTATACAGTCATGTATATGTATAGATATGTATATTCATATACATGTGTGCACGTATATATGTATATTATATATATGTATATTCATATACATGTGTGCATATATACACATATATATTAATGTATATATTCATGTATATGTACATGTATATATATGTATATACATGTATATTTATGTACATGTGTGCATATATATTCATGTATATATATGTATATTCATGTACATATGAACGTATGTATTTATATACATGTACATGTATATATATTCATGTACATGTATAATATACTCATGTATGTATATAGTACATATAATACACGTGTACATTTGCAGCAAATATACTTAATTAAAAGCGGGTCAAGAAAATACTAAATTGGCACAAAAATAAATTTTGCTGCCTCTTTGTGGCCATCAATTAATTAAGTAGCGGTAGAACAACACGTGCTAGTGAGCGTTCCAGGAGACAGCTGAGAAGCGTGGAACAGCAACAACACCGTCCTAATTGGCACAGACAAACAAGCAAGCAGGAAAGACCTGAGCAGACCCAACATGGAAACATGGAAATCCTGAGCAACAACAATGGTTTAATCAGTGGCCACGCCAGGTGAGAGAGCAGGAAAGCTGAGCAGTGACAGCGCCATCAACACACACTGAGAGAGAGTGATTAGGAGAGAGCAGGAAAGCTGAGCAGCAATATCTAGAGAGGCTGATGAGACCAAGTGGACATGTCAGGAGAGAGCAGGAGAGCTGAGCAGCAATGCCTAGAGAGGCTGATGAGACCAAGTGGACATGTCAGGAGAGAGCAGGAGAGCTGAGCAGCACTATCTAGAGAGAGCTGATGAGACCAAGTGGACATGTCAGGAGAGAGCAGGAGAGCTGATCAGCAATATCTAGAGAGGCTGATGAGACCAAGTGGACATGTCAGGAGAGAGCAGGAGAGCTGAGCAGCAATATCTAGAGAGGCTGATGAGACCAAGTGGACATGTCAGGAGAGAGCAGGAGAGCTGAGCAGCAATATCTAGAGAGGCTGACGAGACCAAGTGGACATGTCAGGAGAGAGCAGGAGAGCTGAGCAGCAATATCTAGAGAGGCTGATGAGACCAAGTGGACTGAGATTATTATATATATATATATGAGACACAATCTATTCCAAAGCTACTTTGATGCAAGATAAATTTTCCATCCTCGTCAATGCAAAGTTACATGCACACATTATTCTCCTGATACAGTACCAAGTGTGCATGGCACGCAAGGCCTCAGCTCACCACCTGTCCTGGCAACAATTGTTTTACCTGGATTTTAAATTATACCAATTTTATTAAAAACAACACCAAAACAACAACAACAACAACAACAACACAGCTTCCCTATCTGTGCAGGAAGGTATGTGGTACAAAATGCAGAGAGAGACAAGGATGGGATTATATCTAGCTGGTGTCAAAGAAGACCTTGGAAAAGAACAAAGCAAAATAGTGGAAGAGTTAACATATTCCTCTCCAAAATGGTCACACAATATTCACTATCATCTATCACATCACAGCACATGCATAGCCACATCAGTCAACCACTCCCACACACAGTACACTCCCACACACAGTATCAGTCACCATCAACCAACAGTGGGCGGAGGGTGAGCACCACTTAGAATCTTGGTCATCTCTGACAACCCCAAGCACATCCCTCCACAGGATGAATGGAAGCTGACAATGATTTCCTCGTCTCCATCAACTCATACCAGATGCTTTTAGGGGGAAGTTCAGAGGATGCTGAATCTGGTTGAGTTTTACTAAGTCATTCTGGCCTCAGATAATACAATGCCACAATGCTGCCAGAAAGCCTTATGAAGGACAATAGATTCTAAAGAAGTGGGATGGATCCAATAATAGAGCTACATGTTATGGGAATTTGGGAAGCAGGAAGGGAGGGAGGAAGGAAGGAAGGAAGGGAGGAAGGAAGGAAGGGAGGGAGGAAGGAAGGAAGGGAGGAAGGGAGGGAGGAAGGGAGGAAAAGAGAGAGGGAGGGAAGGTAAGAAAAGGAGGGAGGGAGGGATAGGGAGAGAGGAAGGAGGGAGGGAGGGAAAGAGAGAGGGAGGGAAGGTAAGAAAGATAGGGAGGGATAGGGAGGGAGGGAGGAAGGAGCTGACTAAGAAATATATTAAAGAGCTAATGATGGGGTCAGCAAAGCTGGCAATTCAAGGCTCCTATAAGATATGGACAACCAGGAACAGCAGAAACACTTCACCCCCTATTACATAATCATCATCAACCACGCCCCACCCCACCCCAGCTTATTATCTTGTTTCACTCATCTGTGTGAGGCCAAGTGGTTAGGTGCCATTGTCAAGCCATTCTTGGCAAGAAGACCTGGGACTACCCTCACTGCTCATTCATTTGTATACTCAACTTACAAACCAAATGAAGTGTTAAAAACAAACAAAGGAGGGGAGGGAGGGGAGGGAGGGGAGGGAGGGGAGGGAGGGGGGGGGGGGAGGGAGGGATACAAGAAAGAGAGCAAGGGAGGGATGAATGAGAGAGAAAGATAAAAGGGAATGGGTAAGGTGTCATCATGAGGCATTGGCCAACCACCTAGCCAAGTACTCCAGACAAACAGTTCTTCCATAAATGGGGCCCTGGTGGCTTGCAACCGCAACATCTTAAGAAGCCGATCTGATTGCCAAGAACTCTTGAAGTCCTTGCATGCCTTTGCCAAGCTCATCACAATAGACAAGACCTTCTCTCTATTTCCTCCACTTATTTGGAGGGACTTACTGCATCTTAATTGCCCAACCCATTGCAGTAGAAATATCCTATAGGATGTCCAATAAGATGTCCTACAGGACAGGATGTCCTCGACACAAATTGGCTGGCTTGAGTAACAGTAGGCATCATTCTGAGGAGGTCGAAGCTAATTTGTCCAAAAGTTGGTTTCTATAATTTGTAATTAAGCTGATATAAGAGAAAGTCAAGGATGCAGCAAGCATGAATATGACCATTCTCGTTCCTAGGCATGTCATGGATTGTGGGGACAGGTTGGAACTAATGGCTCCTGATTTTCAGTGCATGGACTCTTAAACAGACAATGTCATGGTGGAGTTCATGAACGTCTTCAACTAACATGGTTGGCTGGATGTTAAGTCCACTGTGTCCTGGCTATTTCCCTTTGGCTTGCGCCTCTTCCATTGTTCTATAAGACAAAGTCAAGGCTATGATGTGTGTGTGTGTGTGTGCATGTGTGCATGCATTGCCTGGACGATGGAGGTTGACGGCACTGTGAAGGATGTGATCCATGATGGGGCAGTATTTGAGAATGGGACTACAATACCATAGAGACAGACATTCAAACACACTATGTAGGTCTTGGAAGTTATCCTGACCTTAGGAAATGCATCTCAGACAGGCTAAGAGAGCCTGCATTACTCATCCAGCCTGTGCCACCTTGCTAGGGTCTCGGACAGGCTAAGAGAGCCTGCATTACTCATCCAGCCTGTGCCACCTTGCTAGGGTCTCGGAGAGGCTAAGTGAGCCTGCACTACTCATCCAGCCTGTGCCACCTTGCTAGGGTCTTGGACAGGCTAAGTGAGCCTGCACTACTCATCCAGCCTGTGCCACCTTGCTAGGGTCTCGGGCAGGCTAAGAGAGCCTGCATTACTCATCCAGCCTGTGCCACCTTGCTAGGGTCTCGGGCAGGCTAAGAGAGCCTGCATTACTCATCCAGCCTGTGCTAGGGTCTCAGACAGGCTAAGTGAGCCTGCACTACTCATCCAGCCTGTGCCACCTTGCTAGGGTCTCGGTCAGGCTAAGTGAGCCTGCACTACTCATCCAGCCTGTGCCACCTTGCTAGGGTCTCGGACAGGCTAAGTGAGCCTGACTACTCATCCAGCCTGTGCCACCTTGCTAGGGTCTCGGTCAGGCTAAGAGAGCCTGCATTACTCATCCAGCCTGTGCCACCTTGCTAGGGTCTTGGACAGGCTAAGTGAGCCTGCACTACTCATCCAGCCTGTGCCACCTTGCTAGGGTCTCGGTCAGGCTAAGTGAGCCTGCACTACTCATCCAGCCTGTGCCACCTTGCTAGGGTCTCGGTCAGGCTAAGAGAGCCTGCATTACTCATCCAGCCTGTGCCACCTTGCTAGGGTCTTGGACAGGCTAAGTGAGCCTGCACTACTCATCCAGCCTGTGCCACCTTGCTAGGGTCTCGGTCAGGCTAAGAGAGCCTGCATTACTCATCCAGCCTGTGCCACCTTGCTAGGGTCTCGGACAGGCTAAGAGAGCCCGCATTACCCATTCTGACATCAGAACCACAGTCATGATTTATGCTACCATCAAAGAGAAGATGATCAGATAGGAGACAGCTTTCTCTAGTCTTAGCCAGCAATGGATTTGTACTTATTAAACCATTCAGTCATTTCACTAATAACTGGGTAGATATATCCTGCATCCAACTTCCCCAGAACCGTATCTTGTCAGTAAGGAACTATGCATGTGTGAGTTGCCTGGTTGTCATGTAAACATTATGATGTTGCTCTGTCAGGCCACTTTGCACGGCCGGCTATAATTGAAATATATATATATTTGTAGTAATTGGTATGTATTTTGATAGTATCATTATTGGCACTGTGCGTGCCTCAACTTGTACGAGCTCGTCGACTAAAGATAATGTGTACAGCACCCAACCTTGCCTAATAACTAATATTCCTTGCCACTCATTTGCCATTCTTAAGCTGACCAGGCTTCCTGCCTTAGACTCAAGGAGTAAGCCGACCAGCTGCTGAGCAAAAAAAAAACACCACACTAACAATGGTTTCCTGGAAGCACACACCTACATACTGTGGTTTCCAGGAAGCACACACCTTCGAATAACCATCAATAGCCTCTCATCTGTATCACTTTAGCTTGCTTATAAAGCTAAGGTTTAAGTGCTTGTGTAAGGACATCAGCGGCCTGTACTATGTTCACAGTATGCGAATGGTCGCCGCCAGCCACACATTGTAGTGTCTGTCCCGTCCACACTCACAACTGCCTCCAGATGGGACACACTGACTCGTGCGTGACTGCTATCCAGCAAGTACACTGTATGTCAATAGCAACAGGTGCAGAGGCACGCATCCATTTAAAGACCACCTTAGTTACCCTGCTAAATGAGGTGTATACATCTATATGTACATATATGTATATATTATACATATGTATACATATACATGTACATAATATACATATGTATGTATTGTATATAATTATATATGTAATATATTAAAATGAAAAATTGACTTTTTTAAAAGAAGTGGTGTATATTAAGGTAAAGGGTCCTCTATGGTCAAATTATTGTTTCCGTTCTTATATTTTCCTTTCTATATATATGTATTTTAAGATATTTGGTCTTGTTTCTATTTTTGTTGTTGTTGTTTCCTCTCTATAAATAGAAACATCATGCTGCCTAACATCAAGAATGCATCAAGAATTTGGCAACAGTTACTCGGGGTAACTCCTAATCTCACCAATCACAGCTATGCTATTCTTCACCATGTTTGTTACGTTACTAAATACCCCCCCCCCCCCCCCACACACACACAACTAAGCAGCCCTCAGCAGTCTCTGAAAGAGAATCTTCAATGACCAACAGCAAAGCCGTTCAAAAGAGTATGTAGACACCTAAATAATGTTGCAGTACAATGCTCGCTGAACGCTAAGCATAATAGGGGAATATAATGGGGAATTTTGAAGCATAATGAATGCACTATTTCCTCAAATGGGATGTCCAGCTGCGCGTACTAGTCGAGGGTGCGCTCTATTATTTCAACATGCCCAGCAGACATGCGAACAATAGTTGCACGAAATAACCAAATCACACTTTTAAAAAGTGATAATTATTGATAATGGCAAGGTTCGCGCTGGAGCCATTGCCCTCTATTCTAGTTTCGTCTTCTTCATGGTCGGCTTCATCACTTGTGAAGAGATCATCATTGTCAGCCTGTCCACTTTTCTGTGGAATTTTAGTCTCGCTGGCGACACTTGCTGCAGCATTTTCTGCTACTTGCCCAGGCTTTAAACAGTGAATGCTATCATCATGTGACCTGTCTGTCTCGACTGGCAACTTTTAAAGGGTTTGATTATCACTTCAGTGGTTGCCATGCCTTCCCCCCCCACTCCAGACAACCATTTCCTCTGGAGCTTTCAGACTTCCTGCTGGTGCGTGTTCTAATCGAGAGTGTGTTCTATTTCTTTTGAGGCAGTAAATGGTGCATGTTCTATTCGAGGTGCATTTTAATCAAGGAAGTGCAATGAGTTAGGGAATAGGAGCATGGCAAAAGAGGTATTGCTGGCCTATACTCAGCCCTGCCCCTGCTTGCATTGAAAAAAACCCTCTCGAACATACTGATTAAGGGTAGGTGCACAAAGTGATTCCGGAGACTAGATTTGGCAGACAAAAAGTTCTAATTGGCAGCACCAGCCTTCATTAATGTTCTTGCGAGCAGAGAGAGCACCTGGTTGTGGGGGTCCAGATAATGGAGGTTGGTTCCATTGCGCACCAGCCCTCATTAATGTTCTTGCAAGCAGAGAGAGCACTTGGTTGTGGGGGTCCAGGTAATGGAGGTTGGTTCCATTGAGCACCAGCCCTCATTAATGTTCTTGCAAGAAGAGAGAGCACCTGGTTGTGGGGGTCCAGATAATGGAGGTCGGTTCCATTACGTACCAGCCCTCATTAATGTTCTTGCAAGCAGAGAGAGCACCTGGTTGTGGGGGTCCAGATAATGGAGGTTGCAGAGAGAGCACCTGGTTGTGGGGGTCCAGATAATGGAGGTTGGTTCCATTGTGCACCAGCCCTCATTAATGTTCTTGCAAGCAGAGAGAGCACCTGGTTGTGGGGGTCCAGATAATGGAGGTTGGTTCCATTGCGCACCAGCCCTCATTAATGTTCTTGCAAGCAGAGAGAGCACCTGGTTGTGGGGGTCCAGATAATGGAGGTTGGTTCCATTGTGCACCAGCCCTCATTAATGTTCTTGCAAGCAGATAGAGCACCTGGTTGTGGGGGTTGTGGGGGTCCAGATAATGGAGGTTGGTTCCATTGAGCACCAGCCCTCATTAATGTTCTTGCAAGCAGATAGAGCACTTGGTTGTGGGGGTCCAGATAACGGAGGTTGGTTCCATTGAGCACCAGCCCTCATTAATGTTCTTGCAAGCAGAGAGAGCACTTGGTTGTGGGGGTCCAGATAATGGAGGTTGGTTCCATTGCGCACCAGCCCTCATTAATGTTCTTGCAAGCAGAGAGAGCACTTGGTTGTGGGGGTCCAGATATCGGAGGTCGGTTCCATTGCGCATCAGCCCTCATTAATGTTCTTGCAAGCAGAGAGAGCACCTGGTTGTGGGGGTCCAGATAATGGAGGTCGGTTCCATTGCGCACCAGCCCTCATTAATGTTCTTGCAAGCAGAGAGAGCACCTGGTTGTGGGGGTCCAGATAATGGAGGTCGGTTCCATTGCGCACCAGCCCTCATTAATGTTCTTGCAAGCAGAGAGAGCACCTGGTTGTGGGGGTCCAGATAATGGAGGTCAGTTCCATTGCGCACCAGCCCTCATTAATGTTCTTGCAAGCAGAGAGAGCACCTGGTTGTGGGGGTCCAGATAATGGAGGTTGGTTCCATTGCGCACCAGCCCTCATTAATGTTCTTGCAAGCAGAGAGCACCTGGTTGCGGGGTTCCAGATAATGGAGGTTGGTTCCATTGAGCACCAGCCCTCATTAATGTTCTTGCAAGCAGAGAGAGCACCTGGTTGTGGGGGTCCAGATAATGGAGGTCGGTTCCATTGCGCACCAGCCCTCATTAATGTTCTTGCAAGCAGAGAGAGCACCTGGTTGTGGAGGTCCAGATAACGGAGGTTGGTTCCATTGCGCACAGCCCTCATTAATGTTCTTGCAAGCAGAGAGAGCACCTGGTTGTGGGGGTCCAGGTTGGTTCCATTGCGCACCAGCCTTCATTAATGTTCTTGCAAGCAGAGAGAGCACCTGGTTGTGGGGGTCCAGATAATGGAGGTCGGTTCCATTGCGCACCAGCCCTCATTAATGTTCTTGCAAGCAGAGAGAGCACCTGGTTGTGGGGGTCCAGATAACGGAGGTTGGTTCCATTGCGCACAGCCCTCATTAATGTTCTTGCAAGCAGAGAGAGCACCTGGTTGTGGGGGTCCAGATAACGGAGGTCGGTTCCATTGCGCACCAGCCCTCATTAATGTTCTTGCAAGCAGAGAGAGCACCTGGTTGTGGGGTTCCAGATAATGGAGGTCGGTTCCATTGCGCACCAGCCCTCATTAATGTTCTTGCAAGCAGAGAGAGCACCTGGTTGTGGGGGTCCAGATAACAGAGGTTGGTTCCATTGCGCACCAGCCCTCATTAATGTTCTTGCAAGCAGAGAGAGCACCTGGTTGTGGGGGTCCAGATAATGGAGGTCGGTTCCATTGCGCACCAGCCCTCATTAATGTTCTTGCAAGCAGAGAGAGCACCTGGTTGTGGGGGTCCAGATAATGGAGGTTGGTTCCATTGCGCACCAGCCCTCATTAATGTTCTTGCAAGCAGAGAGAGCACCTGGTTGTGGGGGACCAGATAATGGAGGTTGGTTCCATTATGCACCAGCCCTCATTAATGTTCTTGCAAGCAGAGAGAGCACCTGGTTGTGGGGGTCCAGATAATGGAGGTTGGTTCCATTGTGCACCAGCCCTCATTAATGTTCTTGCAAGCAGAGAGAGCACCTGGTTGTGGGGGTCCAGATAATGGAGGTTGCAGAGAGAGCACCTGGTTGTGGGGGTCCAGATAATGGAGGTCGGTTCCATTGCGCACACACATACACGGCTAACAAGTAGTCGACCTGGTTAGGTTGAAGGTCATATGGTGACTATCATCATTACATAATCTCACCATCCATTACGACATCTACTGCTTAAAGCTGGCTATAACTATTTAGACTTCTATTGGCTACTTTCACGCAAGAGTTAGCTTCTCAGCATTGACTAGCAGTTCATTTCTTTGCCATGAAAGCATATGTTTATTTATTTCATCGAGAAGCAAATGAGTCATTGCATGCCATTGGAATCTTCTGGATTGTTAATGAAAGGGACCTATGGTTACTTAGGTTACGAGGGAGGAAAGGGGATAGAAGATCCTTGAAGATCAATTTGTAGTTCTAAAATGTCTACTTAGCGAGAATCTTTGAAGTTAAAAGGCTGAATTACACACATTAGGATGCTGAGAAGCTAACAAAGTGCATTTTAGAGATATGAGTTTCTTTTGTGTGTGTGTTTGTTTGTTTGTTTTTGATGCCCACCATTTTGAAATACCAAAATATTATACGGAGTAATATATCATGAGATCAGATTTGTAGCCCAACTTATTACTGGCTAGGGCCAGGACATCCTTGGTGGCAGTGGCAGCTGCATCCTTGTAGCCTGTGGGTGCTATGACTTTTCTTTTTTTTTTGTTACAGGGCTAAGCTAGTCCCCTGTATCCTTGAATTCCCCAGGGTAAGTAGGGTTGGCATTAAGAGGTTGCAGGGCTAAGCTGGTCCCCAGTATCCTTGAATTCCCCAGGGTAAGTAGGGTTGGCATTAAGAGGTTGCAGGGCTAAGCTAGCCCCCAGTATCCTTGAATTCCCCAGGGTAAGTAGGGTTGGCATTAAGAGGTTGCAGGGCTAAGCTAGCCCCCAGTATCCTTGTATTCCCCAGGGTAAGTAGGGTTGGCATTAAGAGGTTGCAGGGCTAAGCTAGTCCCCAGTATCCTTGTATTCCCCAGGGTAAGTAGGGTTGGCATTAAGAGGTTGCAGGGCTAAGCTAGTCCCCAGTATCCTTGTATTCCCCAGGGTAAGTAGGGTTGGCTTTAAGTTGGCAAGGACATTGAACTTTGAACATCGGTCAATGATCCTTAGCAATACCAGACATACACCTTGTATCACTTTGTCTCTAAGAGGGTTCCAGAACTTAAAACAAACATCGCTAAATGATCACCCACTTAAACACACATGCACAATCCCAAGTTACAAATACCCACCTGAAAATATATATTTACAAGCTTACTATCTTCCAGCTGATCAGCTATGACAACCAAATATGCAGTGTTGGATCCAAAACAGAAAGCCACTAGACAGAGTTCTGCGAGGATCCTAATTCTTGGCCCGCACATGGCTTCCACGGTTGCCTCGTACGTGGACGACTGTGTGGCACTGGCTGTGAAGATTAGGATGAGGAGGGCCAGGACTACAAATACTATCAAACACTGGATGAGTGAGTGTGGAGAGTGTGTTGTGTGTGTGGGGGGGGGGGGGGGGGGGGAAGGAAAAAAGGGGAAAAGGGAACACAAGAGGAGAGGGGAGGAGAGATGAGAGAAGTGGAGAGGGCAAATGATATAGAAAGAAACAGAAATTTGTGAGATACAACAAATGGTGCAATGAACAAGGATGAGTGTTTCTGCACAACCATAGGTGCTAATGGTGCTGCATAAAATTTAAATGCTCACCAGCTCTATTACTATCCCAACTACCACTCCACCAGACATGTAAAAAGCGAGTGGAAAGATCAAGAGCCCCGCTCCAAGGGCTGCATTCACCAATAAGAATATGGCCCAGAAGATAGAGGTCTTCCCTTCAGACATGTTATCCTCCTGGGACGCCTGCTGGATGTGTACAGACCCTGGGAGGTTGACTAAGTCAGCGGAGTTTTCAAGTCCATCCATCCAGCTGTTGAGAATCTGCTTGAGGGCGGAGCTAAACCGTTCACGAAACCACGCCCTCTCATCACCGTCTGCGAGGGGATCGTATAAAAGCAAGAGACTGATAGAGCTCTAGGGACTATTTTGTGGTGCTACATTTTGCTACAATTATTTATTTATGAGCTACAACTGTTGCAGCTGTTTGCTATAATCCTGAAAGTGACATGGATAGAGGCGTGATCTTGAAAAGAGGCTACCTCTATGATAAGAAAGTTGGAATTCTTCCTATGACAGTGGTGAGCCAGCTAGGCAGTGGTGTGCATGCGGGCTTTTTTTTGTTCTGTTTTTAATTGTGCATAATCATGGCTAAGCTTCTAGTGGTCACCCCTGGAAACTCTGCTCATTATATAAAGCCAGGGCAGCTGTCCCAGACAACTACCTTGTAGTTCCAATGTAATTTCATGTATAATTTCATGTAGATGTGGTTTGTAGACAGCTGTAAAATGTGTAGTTATTAGGCAAGTCCAGTTCCTTCAATTGCTACCTTTGTCTGTTGGTTGCATAATGATGATGGTATATGATGATGGTATCATAGTCAATCAAGGGTCAATTAGAAACCTCTCACTGCTAATTGGGGAGGGGGTGGTAGCTTTAATGACAGGTGCAGCAATCAAATTATGCATTTTCTTTTTATCCAGTGATGTATAATTATGGTATACAGTCTTTGCAGCGACCTAAAAAAACCATGGCAATCCTGATATCCTCTTTGTTCAGTTTTCCTTTGATACTGGCTATGGGAGAAACTATGCTTTGATGGTTCCAAAATCTAAGCTTCTGTCCATTTGCTACTATATATGTATATGGAACTGAATTCAACCATGTGCTTCACTGTAGATTGTAGGTGGGTTGCAATGCCTTTATCTCACCTTTGTGATACATGATATGAGGCTAGTGTGTAACACTGTGTCAATATCACATAAAGGTAGTGAATACTGAAGTACTAGCTGTTTGCAGGTAACGGTTTAATCTTTTTGTAGAGCCCGCCAGGACTATTATAGCATGAGCACACCATGCTGTGCTTTAAACTTTTCTGTTTATCACCCCCTCACCCCCAAATAAATTAGTCACAAACAAAAACCACAGTTGAAATCGTTGCGGATAGAAAATGCCCACTGTGTGCGGCTGATTTACATATCAAACAAGACCCATTATGGAAAATGTATTGGCGATTTTAATTTTAATAATATGCATAAAGAACAGGCCCTTCTGGTTATTACAGCCAACAAGAAGGCACTTGGGTCCAAGACTATGTTTTGGTTCTAATTCTACCTATCTAGTCCAAGTCTTTAACTGCAGTTTACAAATCTTATCATTGCTACTATGCTGTCTTGTAAAGTCTGCTTGTTAGTGAAGGGGGAATATTTTAAGTTAGTGATCTTGGGAGTTTCCAGGGAGGAAGAAGGAACTGTTTTCCCGATTTTAAAGGAGTCTCTTTAAATCAGCCTTTTGTTTTTTAGTGCCCAGCATTTCAACAGGAATACTTCGGTCTTCATCAGGAAAAATTGACGAAGATCGAAGTATTCTGGTTGAAATGTTGGCACCCAAAACAAACGGCTGATTTAAAGAGAATCCTTAATTTGATGTCAGCTGAGAATAATCGTGCATTTTTCCTGACTGTTTCTGGTTAGCTAAAGTAAGACGTAGCATTGAAGACAACTGCTCACTTGCATGGCGAGAGGGGATTGACCAACCGCAGCACTTCTGATCCCTCTCCTCCTCCTCCCTCCCTTGAACTTAGAGCTGTTGCTAACCAGAACTAGACCTGTTCACAATATGAGAAAATGGACACACATCACGCTGCAGGAGGGTTAAACTAGAAGCTATTCCAGTGCAGGTTCAAAATAAAAGAATTTTCTATTCCAATGAGCAGGGTCAAATTTTCTATTCCAATGCAGGGTCAAACTAGACTATTCCAATGCACAAGTGTAATGCATCGCTAGTGTGTGCAGCATATCGTGAACTTGCCTTTACTCAATGTGTGTCTACAAAATTGTGACCTCTCTTCCCCTTCGACAAGCCATTTTTGTTATATTTGCTATCATTCAGGACAGAAAACGTTGGTATGTATTGAGGCAAGAAACATCGGCAGGAGGAGGAAGTCAAGGACGAGTCATTCTGGAGATCTACAAGGACGAAAAGGCCGTCTCCAAGGGCGACAGCCCCAAAGGTTGCATTGACATCCGCAATGTAGTGTCCACGCAACGAGTGATGGCTGGTAAGAAGCAGAGCTTCGAGATCCTGTGCCCGGGGATCGGATACCGGCTCATGGCCAACTCAGAGCTCGAGGCAGACGAATGGACGCAAACCATCCAGCGCCATATCCTCTATAAGAGAGATGCTTATTCCTCCTCCTCCTCCTCGTCATCTTCATTTTCCCCCTCCACCCCTGGTTTGGTAGCTCCTAGTGCCGCCATGAAAACACTCTCTCTCAACAGGGTCCAGAGTCACCCCATCCACACACACCCACACCATGGCCACCATATGTCTAATCTAGTTCATGAGAGGCAGCTGACGGGGTCCAACTTGCATACTTTGGTCGGCGTTAGCGGAACGAGTCACCCGCCCTATCACCCACACCAGTACTTTCATGGCCACCAGCAGCAGCACCAACCTGTTCCCATCGTCCTCCCCCACCAGCAGCGCGGGTTTGTCCAAATCAGCCACAGTCTCCCCACGCCACCTCATTCCGTCTCTCCCCCCTCTTTCCCCACGTACCGCTTCTCTCCCATCCCTGGTACGTCTTTTCAGAGGCAACGGTCGACAGAAATAGGTCCCCCTTCCTCCCTGGCCTCACCTTCAACCTCGAGTGATTCATCATCCCTGTGCAGCAGTTCCAACACCAGCTTTGAAGGCGGAGGAGGTCAAGCTGGCGTGTTTGAAGTGGACGGCCTAGAATTGAGTAAGGATGGACTTTTGATTTAATTAATTAACATCCTGTGTTGGTTCTTGGAAGATGACCAGTCTTGTTTAAACTTCTCAAAGACTTAGTCTAAATGTGGCACTCCAATAGAAACTGCCTTTTGTTACTAATATGGTACTAATAATGGCAGTCCATTTCGTGTCTTTAGACTTCTTTGGGAATGTCAGCATCTCCTTTAATTCTGACTGGCTAGGAGCCAATATCTGTCATTATAGATGTTGAGTCGAATTAGATTTTGTTTTGTCGTGCATTTGTGAAGTTGGACTATTGGAGTGCTACATGGGATAAGTTGTTGCAGTAGCCATGAATGGTGGCTCTGCAAGCCTGGCAAAAGGTTTGACTTTTGTTCTCTTGACCTCTCCTCACCTTTAACCTTCCTGTTTATTGTCTCTCTCTGTTTCTTCTCCTTTCATCTTCTGCTGTCTCTTTGTTTTCCTCCCTCCCTCTCTCTGTATCCTCCCTCCTCCATCTTTTCTATCTGTCCTCCATTTTCTCCCTTTGTCTATCCTTCCTCTCCACTCTCTCTCTTTCTTTCCCTCTCCATTCCGCCTCTCCTCTCCTCCACCCCTCCTCCCTGCACTCTTACTCCTCCTCCCCTCCATCTCCGTCCCCTCGCTCTCTTCCACTCCTCCCCTGCTCTTCTCCAGGGTCTTCTTTCAGAGTGCAAGTGAATGACTCTGAAAACCTCAATTTAGTAGGAACTGTGGACCTTGTGGTGAACGAAGATGGTCTGCGTCTTCACTCACTCCCTCCAGGTGAGATGAAATAACTTTTCAACGACAACAAATAATAACCAAGCAACAATTAGAATGCGTCCATAAAACACACAGGCCTTATTTAGTCTACTTAACACTCCTTGCCATGACAACGTGCACCCAATCCAATTAGTTTTCACATGCAACCATTCTGTCACAAACCGAACGTATAACTGTGAATACTTGAAGTAGGTGGAGTCACAGTTACCTAACCATAAACAGATCTAGCCTGTTGATTTGTTTGTGCTCAGAGACTCACAGTTGTATCCGAGCAGTTCAACTCTTCCATGATGTTTTCAGCAGAGATCAACCTACTGCAGCTAATGTACAAAGTCAAGATGTCAGTATTTTTTAGTATTAGCAATGTAACTGTCTGGACACATCGACTGTTTGTCCTGTGTGGTGTAGGTGTGATGCGAGGTAACAACAATCAAACTGCTTGTCCTGTGTGGTGTAGGTGTGATGCGAGGTAACAGCAATCAAACTGCTTGTCCTGTGTGGTGTAGGTTTGATGCGAGGTAACAGCAATCAAACTGCTTGTCCTGTGTGGTGTAGGTGTGATGCGAGGTAACAAAAATCAGAACACTTGTCCTGTGTGGTGTGTAGGTGTGATGCGAGGTAACAGCAATCAAACTGCTTGTCCTGTGTGGTGTAGGTGTGATGCGAGGTAACAGCAATCAAACTGCTTGTCCTGTGTGGTGTAGGTGTGATGCGAGGTAACAACAATCAGAACACTTGTCCTGTGTGGTGTAGGTGTGATGCGAGGTAACAACAATCAGAACACTTGTACTGTGTGGTGTAGGTGTGATGCGAGGTAACAACAATCAGAACACTTGTCTTGTGTGGTGTAGGTGTGATGCGAGGTAACAAAAATCAGAACACTTGTCCTGTGTGGTGTAGGTGTGATGCGAGGTAACAAAATCAGAACACTTGTCCTGTGTGGTGTAGGTGTGATGCGAGGTAACAAAAATCAGAACACTTGTCCTGTGTGGTGTAGGTGTGATGCAAGGTAACAACAAGAAAGCAAATGTTTTGATTTTATTGTTTCTAAGCCAACGTACGTACCTCTCTGTCTATCACCTTGATGTGATCATTCATTCACAGCAAGTCATGTGATACTTACATGTCATTGTCCCATGATTGCTTGGTGCTGGCACAATTAGAACTGCTCGTGCAGAATCCGCCATTGCTTTTAGTGAGAAGGATATTTGAGTGTTTGTCGAATTTGGGACAAGCCATTATTATGAACCTCTCTTGTCCTACTTAGTGTTCCTTGGATGATGGAATGATATCCCAGTGTATCTCTTCGGTTTACTAGCATTATTTACACTATCAGGTGTCCTGCAATATCTAGCAGCTAATACAGCAAGCTGATATGGTGTGAAGTGTCTTTGTGTGCCACAGGGTGTGTGTGTGTTGTCTTTTGTGTAGTGTGTGTCTGTGTGGCGAGTGTGGTTTCTGAGACCCATAGTACGCTATGACCAACCTGACCATACTAACAACCACTGACCAACTGCATGGCGACTTGATTTGTATTTGAGGCCAAGGTGTTTGTAAACTCTATTTGGAGTAGGCTGTGGGAAGCTGGCTGTGGGAACTTTTGTTTGCTTAATTAGGTTGGCCAACCTCTAATGGGAAATAATTAGTCAAACTACTAGTGGTGTATCTTTTAATCAACAAATACATAATTATGTTAATTATGCTCACC